>JAJJHY010010948.1:584600-705687 GCA_021224005.1 Drosophila setifemur
CCCCCCCCCCCCCCGGGCATTTTAAACCCACTATCTCCGCCTACTTCTCTGGTGGCAGCTTTCTGGTCAGGCCAAGCGGAGCATGGCATTTACTTAATTGGCGCTTAAAACTGCAAAATGCAGTCGCATGCTCACAGATCCTTTCATATAAAGATAATATACGAAATACACTCACGGAAATTTCTATACAAAATTACAGTTCTTACATAATTTTATTTTTAAACAATAGTAAGTTTCATATTTCTATTTTCTATTTCACTATTTATTATATCTGGGAAATTCAGTAGAATACAGATTTAAAAACTTTTTATTGAAGCTTTATAAAATGCGGTGAAAATGTTTTGAGTGCCCCGTGTACTATATATGCGGGCTGACACGTAAGCTCTTGTAGATGTATTAGTTCGGACCATGTCGTGACTTGGCAAGGACAAGCAGCGGAAATGTGAAAAATGAGCGAACAAAAGCGCGTCGGAAAGGCAGACTCACACATGCGCGTCTACATGCAGTATATTTATAGCTGCTGGCATAGAAGAAGGGCTTATGGCTGCATTTGTTGGCCCACAGCAACGAAGCCTTGGGGCCCGGGCTAATGGTTTTGGCCGCTTTCTGTTCGAGAACTGCCCACATATCTCGCTTTTGCCATCGCAAGACCCGAAAATGGGGCGTGTTTTTAATTGCCATTAATAGAATCAAGTAGCAGGAGTGCAGGTTAAATGGGAAAACTAGTTATGACTTATCTTGAATTCGTAAAATAAAGAGTTAAATATTAAATTCATTTATCGTATAAGTTATTACTTAAAATAATATTTATAAAACCTTCTTTGCACATTTTGAGAGTTCCAAATAAATTTGTTACAATTAAAAAGCTATTGAAATTAAGCAATATATATTCGGACAAATAATTTAATTTTAAATAATTATTATTACTGTGGATTTCGAAAATATTATCTAACTTTAGTAAATTTTCATATTCTCTATAAATCCTTTATCAAAATATATAATAACATGCACAAATTAAGCTTCTGCAAATTAAGCAAGCAATTAGGGCATCATCTGATTACAAACCTTATTTAATTCCAGAAAGCTTTATTTAATATTATTTAAAGCTCAAGTTGTAATTAACATTCAGGTGATTATGAATAGTGCATCTATCTGAATAAGCAGACATTCCTTAGTTAAAGATACAGACACATCTGTAAGCATCATAAAGAACCTCAGATAGCTCTCTTCTAACGATGGAAATTGCGGTCTTTCGAGGCACAAATTAGTGGCATTAGTCCGGAGGGGGTAGAATTAAGCGGAGGATGGGCAGAGGGGCAAAGTGGGCGTGGCATATCGGGCATTGCGATAATGACCGGAGAAAGCGCCCACTCGTGCTGCAAACTGCCGCTTTTCTGTCGCTTTTCCTCATCACTGACGGTATTTTCTCATTTTAATTGATTTAATCGGCTTTGGCGCATGTGTCGCGATCCTCACTCCAAAGAGCCACCCCCCTCCTGCCCTCATCCACCCCCTTAATATCCCACCCCCCTTGATGGCTTGCAGCTCATTAAAAATACCTCGTATTATGGGCGGATGTGTTGAGTTGCCCCTTTCTTTCGGTCTTTTTTTTTGTTGTTTTGTTTGCCCCATTTCCGCTCTATTGACGTATAAACAATTTTTGCGCATTAATTGAATCGCCATGTTTATGTGTGTGCGTGCATGCGTATCTATGTGCGCGTGTGTGTGTGTGTGTGTGCGTGTGCGTGTGCTTGAGTGTGTGCGGGAGTGTGTGACATGCATAAGCCAAATTAATTGGAGCTTCGTTTCGCACACGACGAACGAGGAATTTTACGTCCTTTTAGCTGGCTGGGATTTCTTCCCTTCAATTTTCTTGTTTTTGTTTACTTGCAACAAAGGCAACGAGCGTCCTAATGAAGGTTTAATTAGCAAACACACACGCAGAGACACTCACTCACACACACACACACACACACCCCGCTGGGGCAGGAGCAGGGGCAAAATAGAAATGGCGAATCAGGATGGATTCTCGGATCCCATTTCAATTATTTTATGGGCCCTTTCCCCTAATTCCAATTTTAATTGGTTTATTTGGTATATTTCGAGAGTGATTGATTGATTGATTAAATTAGATTAGATTAAATACAATTAAATAAACACTTAAGCTAAACGTAAAATATTGAATGATTGTGGAATTATAACTGAAGTTAAATGCTTGTTAAATCTAAACCAAAACGGTTTCTGTGTAGTAACTTGGCTAACTGCCCGGAAAACAAAATATGTTTTTCAAATAAGAACAAAACCTGAACTACAACCAAAAACATAAAACCAAAACGGCTAACATTTCTAAGCCTTTTTTGTGGCCATGGGACAAACACAACACCTGACATGCGACAGGCTCAAAGGGGGCTTTTTTTCTAGAGGGGGGAAAACGAAATAAGAACAAAAAAAATATATCACAGGTGAAAAGGGGTAAGGTGGAAAAACAGCAGTTGGGACAGATGCGGTTAATAATTGCCCAGGTGCAAAGCTTTCATACTTGTCACTCGCCTGGCTTTTCCCATATTTACTACTGCACCATGATTTTCTAAAAAATAAAAAAACTACATATATTTCAAAGGGGAAAACTGAGCATTCTCCCTTTTCTAAAATATTACGATTTGAGTGGCGGGGCTTAGCTCGACATACACAGGCCACAAAAATGTATTAGCATTTAACATTTCCGGAACCGAGACTCATGCTCTACTTATTTTTCCGTTTTTCCAGGACCTACAGTCGGAAATTGAAACCCATCGCGTGGTTTACGATCGTCTCGATGGCACAGGCCGCAAACTTTTGGGTTCGCTCACCTCACAAGAGGATGCGGTTATGCTGCAGCGTCGCCTCGATGAAATGAATCAACGATGGAATAATTTAAAATCGAAAAGTATTGCAATCAGGTAAGTGCTTTTGGCTTCTTGTTTTCCTATAGCAATACTCGTTTCCTCTTTTTTTTTCGTGCCTCCCTGTTACTGCTGAATTGTTTGTCCATTGTGGAAGAGGTTGGGGGGGTAAAAGCATTTCTGTTGGTTCTGCGCTCCTTTTTTTTTTGTTTTTTTTTTGTTTGTCGGTCTGCGATGTTTGTGTTCGAAAGGAGCGGGGGTTTGTGGCCAAAGGATGCTTGAAAACCTGCTGAATAGAATTAAAGTAGCTCCATGCAGTTTTTGGCTTCAGTGTTTAAATGGGCATGAAGTTGAGTTGGGCTGCGAATTACCCAGGGAGTTGTTAAGGCGCCAACAGTGCGTATGATGAATGATGCCGAATCTAAGGCGGATTGCAATCCCCGCCAGCACTTGCCTTAAATGCGGAAATAAATTAGTTGGGAAAACGTAAAGCAGATAAATATCATTAAATTTTGTTGTACATAATTATAATAATAATCGATAGTAAATATTTGTTTAAACGCCAACACTGCGTATGATTAATAATGCTGACTAAAAAAGCTTCAAAAAAAACCCTTAATGCTATTCTGAAAAGCGGTCAATAAAAAACTCACATTATGAACACTTAACTACCCGATTCTATATATAGTTCGGATGCCGCCCTCCACTATAGAGACGGGTTTTATCCGTTAACTACTTAAAGTGTTAATTAAACATTGTTAAAGCCGGCGAAAAAGAGCGATCCAGAGACAATGTTAAACAAGTTGAAAACAAGGGAAAAGTCCCCTGCCTTTTATGCCGCCGCAGGTTAAGCAACTTTGTGCTGATGAAAATGCGAAAAACAACAACAGCGGAAAAGCGAGCAGTCAGAGACAAAACTGGGCAAGAGGGCGACACTTTACGGCTGACAAAGCCGCGAGCCGAACAAAAATCAATATTAAAAACGAAACGCGTGAACGGTGATGGAAAACCAGGATCCACGGACACTGGGCCACTGATGAAATCGAGTGCAAACACTGCCCCAGAATCCGTCCTTCGTGTCGGCGCTGTTGTTTTTCGTTTCGCTTTGTATCGTTTTGTAATTTCCCCATTTCATAAATAAAAGCTTGGCTCGAGCACACAAATATTGGGCGCTTGTTGATATTGATGCCGCCGCCGATGATGATGATGATGAAAGTCAGGCGATGTGTTTACAGAAGGGGTGAGGACAGGGTACACGGAACAGGGGACGGGGACAGGGCCAAAATGAATAATGATGATGGCGGTGACACGGCGAAATGCGCTGAATGAGAAAGCGGCGAGATCGTATAATGAATATAAATGGCAATTATCCAATGAGCAAGGCAACAGGGCGTATACGTAACGTTGGCCTAAAAAAGTATGCAACCATAATTTTTACACGGTAATTGTGGATTGTGAGACTTATTGCAGTAACTTGTATATAATAAATAAAAATATATATATTCTTAATTAACCTCTTCAGGTTATTTAATAATTAAATAATTTTTTAATA
The DNA here is from genome assembly GCA_021224005.1 of Drosophila setifemur. Lineage (NCBI taxonomy): Eukaryota > Metazoa > Arthropoda > Insecta > Diptera > Drosophilidae > Drosophila > Drosophila setifemur. The sequence continues at coordinate 589,035 of JAJJHY010010948.1, forward strand.
AATTTTAAAGCAAATATATTTATGTACCTACATTAATCATTAAAACGAAATTTAACTGCTGATAACTTTAAGTCTTAGAGCATTCTGATATTAATGTGAAATAAATATTTAGCTAACTTATTAAATTGGAATTTAAAGCACCCTAAAGAAAGGCTAAATTATATTCTAAATGAATATTAACATTACACAAGTAAGAAGATTTTTTTTAATGATTTTATCTGTTTCCATAAATGACCCAAAACTTGTAGAAATACTTTGATTTAGGATATTTTAGAGTAAAAACTATTTCGAATAAATCAACATTTTCCGAATTCTAGTTTAATTTGAATTGAATTATTATTTTAAAGGGTGATTCCTTTTCCGAATATCACTTTCAAAGATTTCGTTCATAATTTGCTTTGCTTTTGTAAGTTGCTCAAACGTTTTTCAATTAGAGGTAGCAGACAGTTGACGAATGACACCTCAAGAGTGGCCACTTTTCCCACGTCCTCCCAGCTTTCGGCCCCATTACTTTGGCGTTCTGGCATATTTCCGTGGGCCAAACTTGAGCCACTTCCTTTGTTGTTTGCCTTGACAGCGCTTCCCTCTTCTCTGTTTGCGTTGCGGATTTGTTGGCTTATAAATTCCTATGAAATATTTTGGACAGCACTTGAAAAGTTTCAGCGTAGCCGTCATTTCCCGACCCGGCTCCTTTCCGGTCTCCTTCTATTTGGCTTTGGCCCATTGTTCGCTGTTCGTTTGTATTAGCCGCGGCACTTTTTGGCTTTCGGCCGGTCATTTTATGTGCAAAGTTTCGGTGGCCCCTTTGAACTGGGCAAACTTTTTTGCGTGTGGCATCTCTACAGGTGTTCAGGATCCGGTTTATCCCTCCCCCTTTTGGCCCACTGATTCGGAGCGTGTGGAGAAGATTGATGAACCCGTATCTTTTCTACGGTCTCGTTTTCGCTTTAAGTTCGGGTTAAAAAATGATTAAATCGAGGATTTTTCCTTCCCACTGAATTGATGGATATGAAAGCATGGAAGTGATCAATCAATGTGGGAATGAAAAGCGTTTTGATTGAACCCAAATTTAGTTATGTACAAAAATCTGTAAGTGCTTACCCAGGCTGATGGGTTTTTTTTTAAGTTAGCACTGATTTAATTTAGTTTTAAATGGTTTTTCAGAATGACAGATTAGTTTCATTCAATTGCAGATTTATTTAAAACAATTCCATGAAAAAATTAAAAGAGAAATGAGATTTTTCTTTTGACATATCTCCAAAATTATTGAAAGATAATTCAGTTTTTTCTTTCGACGATTGTTTGTACTTCTAAAACACCATTTCCACCGTTTTAACCCATATCATTTCCTCAACCCAATTTGTCTGGCCCACGTCAATAATTGTCGGCAGCCAAGTCAGAAACAGAAATTTAATCCAAAGTGAGAGAAAACAACAAAAGAGGCCGAAATTTGAGGAAAAATCCTCGAGTTTTGTCCGTCTCAAGTTATTTCCTTTTATTATTTGCATGAGGGAAAGCGAAAGTGTGCGGCGGGTGGCGGCGAAGAAAAGGAAAACGAGGGGTTTTCCGCAATAGACGCGGAGAGATGAGAGGTGCTAGAGAGCCAAGCCTTAATTATAAGCAAAAACCAGAGCAGCAATAATAAAGGAATAAAATGAGCACGGCCAAAGGAATTTCGCCAAAGATAAACAGACAAAAGGGCATTGCAGAAGGCGGCCAGAACGGGAAAGGAGAGAAGGTGGGGAATCACGGAAGGGAAATCGCAAGGAAGAGGGAAAAATGAGATGACAATGAGGCCTGTGACTATTGTTATTACCAGGTCGAGGGGTTGGAGATTTTTCAGATTTTTTCCTGCATTATTTTTCGCTCCTCCTCCTCTCCTCACCATTCCGAAGCCGGCACAATGGACGAAAATATACCAGGACGAAGCGCTGTCCTCCTCCCCGGGCCAAATAAAATGGGAATAAAATGTCATGGCATTTCACAATTACAGCGACAGCTGAAATTTAGCATAGACCAGTCCCATTTGTGTCTGTCTGTCTGCTCCTGGGCTCTGCCCTCGGCCAAATGCCAAAACAGGACACTTTAATAGACCTCACTTAAGGAGGAAATTTGTGGGGGGTCCTGGGCGCAGGGTGTCGGCGGAAAAGGGCGGAAAAGGGGGCGGAGAAAAGTGCCGGAAGGCGGGGCGGAAACACAAGGAAATAGACAAATTGTCGCTGACATTTTGTGGGTGCAATCAGCACAGATGCTTTCCCGTTTTCTCAAAAGTGCAAATTAAATTTAATATTATTACAGCACTTTTTCACATACACTGGAGGAAATACATTTACCAGCAAGGAAATTCCAAAAAAGCCTGAAAATCTGACTCAAACATTTAAGCCAAGTTATTTTATTGTCTCTAATACTACTTAAAACATTTTTAAAATAGCTAAAAATTTATAAGGAAATTAATTTTAAGAATATATTCAATTCTATCATTTTTTTTTCAAAGTATATTTAGATTTTTGTAGCCTAATAAGTTTTCTAACAACCATATTCCTTGTTTTCCTTCAGGAATCGCCTGGAGTCCAACTCGGAGCACTGGAACGCCCTGCTCCTGTCGCTCCGCGAACTGACCGAGTGGGTTATCCGCAAGGACACCGAACTGAGCACTTTGGGCCTGGGTCCTGTTCGAGGTGATGCCGCCAGCCTGCAGAAACAATTGGTAAGTCTTTCCGCTGGGTCACAAGAAAAGTGTTCCTCGTTTTCCTTATTTTTTTGTATTTTCGTCAACGGCCCAATTTTAACCTTTTTTGGGCTCTGGTGATCCCCGGGGGCTGCACCTCAATTTGTTTGTGAGCTGGGCCAACTAATTGTGTGGAAGTTTCGGGCTGCGAGGACTCTTGACCCGAATCCAGCTCCTGGGGCTTAATGATGCCCAAAGTGACTTGGCTGGCTGCCACTTTGCATTTCGTTCGCATATTTTAAGCAAATATTTCAGTTCATAATTGAATAATAACCTTAAAAGACATTAAAATATGTTTAAACAATGTGTTCGCACAAATCAGTTAACAAATTACAGCTGATCCCTTAATGGCAATTCGATGCGTTCGAAAGGAATGCAATAATTTCACAATTTCCACAATTGCAATTTGAGTATGGTGATATTTAAATTAATCCCAACCACAAACAATTACTGTGGCTGTTTTCCGACTACAAATTATTATTATTAGTGGGTTTTGAGACCGGGAACTTATTATTTAAAGCAGTAAAAATTTAAATTATTTTGGTCTTGTTTAAAATGTTTCAGTAGATTTTTCAATCCATTATAAATTACAATTTATAATGTAGCTTTTAAAAAAATGCTTTGAAGTAATTCCGTACATCAAAATTAAGTGTGACTATTAATTTTTACCTGCCAATATTCAGACAGTTAACTTAATAGTTAGATCAAGTATTTCAATATGTGTTTATTTTATTTTGGTTTTAACCAAAAAGAACCTAACTTTTTTACTTAAAGCTATCTTGATGGTGAGCCCATAAATTTCAATCGGTCAATGTATTTAATGGCCAGAGCATTGCTAACCTGAATTTAGTTGGGAGTTCTATGGCTAAGTAGCCATAAGATCCACCTTGACCAAATTGCGTATTCGACCACGCCCACAGTTGGATTTGGAATTCTTAAATAATTGTTAAATGATGCTTGTTATGTCAAAAACATGAGCTCCCGCACACATCCCCAGCGAAATCCACATCCACTCACATGGGGGAAATCACTTAGGGACCTGCCAGGAAGGGAAGCCCAGGATCCAGGGAACCAGGAAAGGAAAACCTTGGGAAGCGAGCGAGGCAAGCAGGCCACTTCCAGAATGGGGAAACACTGTCTAACACAGCATGGGGCACTTGAATTTCACTTGCCCCCACTTAGAACCCCATACCAGACCCCCCACCCCCAAAAAGGAAAGGAAGAGAAAGCTGAAAAGCAGCTGGAAGGAAGGAAGAAAAAATGGAGTAAACTTTCACCCTGCCGGATGGGGAAAAAAGGGGGACCAGCAGGAGGGCAGTGTATAAATCTATTGCCTGCCACTAAGTTACGGTCTGCCGAACATTTACATTTCGGCTTGAAGATTTTATTTGCCAACGGACGAAGGATTCGCCCAACGAACTAACGCCCGAAGAGGTCCTGGTCCCGGTCCTGGTCCTGGTCCTGCTTCGTTTCTTCGGCCGGAGTTGTATATTGTTGCATTTTGTTATTCCCCAACTAAATGCATTAAACACGAGAATTTATTGCCCCAGCTGCAGAGGATGCCATTCCATTCCTTTTGATAGTTTATGGGGCTTGACCACTTCAACTATATTTTCGGCGAATCGTCCATATTTTTTTATATTTGTTTTTATATTTATTTGACTATTTTTACTGGAGTTTCATTCGTTCGAGCATTGCACTCTCATTGCAGGACGATCATAAAGCCTTTCGTCGCCAATTGGAGGATAAGCGGCCAATTGTCGAGAGCAATTTAACGAGCGGTCGTCAGTACATCGCCAACGAGGCAGCCGTCTCCGATACCAGCGATACAGAGGGTAAGTTTTCATTTTAGCTCCAGCTCGAGTTCGAGTTCCACTTTTATGACCGACATACTAAAAACTCACCCACTAAACTGCCCATTAAGTGGACCACAAAAAGCTATGCCATGAATCTTTTCAAGTAGTTTTTCTGGCTGGAAAAAAACTGAAATTGGATTTGTTAGGGGTCGGTGGAAAATCATGATCGTCCTCGTAAACGTCCTCGAGAAATAAAAGTCAACCTCTGAAATAATATGGTTCTAGCAATAAACCCTTTTGGAATAGTTTAATGCCGTGATTTTTGATAAGCAGACTATTAGAAAAGTTCTAAGCTTTAAAAATATTTTCCCACTCTCACAGTTTTATTCGATTTAAAATTGTATTAGTGATTTATATTGGAGTGTTATCTGCCATAGATTATTTGACTTGCAGATTAAAATAAATTATTTATATCCGCACACGCAAATGGAAATTCATTGAATTTCATCCACCATATATAAAAAAAAGTTTTCTATAATCTATTTGGATCCTAATAAATATATGTTATAATCCACGAAATTCATATTGACCGCCCGAACGGTTTGCAATGCAATGCAAATCAAACTAATTCCAATTGATATTCGCAATCCGCATTCAACAATTTTAAATAAAGGCTCCTTGAGTGCCTTATATGCTCTTTTTGTATTTCATGTAAATTGAATGTGTCTAGGACTGACTCTCTCTAGAATCCTTTTCTTTTTATAATGCCCCACATTTCCACCCACATTTCCCCCGGGCACTTCACAATTGATTGAACTTGCTGTCGAATATCTCTCACGAATCAACGAAAACTAACATGTAGGAATTTGCTTTAACTATTTTACAAAAGCTTAGCAGAAGCTCAGGAACCACTCGCACACGTTGGAAAACGCACACACGAAGGATGCTTCTTTTTAGGGACGTGAGCGCCTAAAAGTAGACAACTGTTGTTGGGACAACCAGGGAATTGCCAATTGATTTTGCAGCACCCCTCCCACACACCCCTTCAAAACCTCAGATCTGGCTTTAGCTCTCGTCGTAGTTTTGGTCTCTCTTCTTTTTTTTCGTTAGACTGTAGTTAACAATTTAGCAAATGGCTATGTGGGTTTAGCTCGGTCGGAGAGGTTAGCGACTGGCTGGGGATTTGTTTTCGATTTTTTCTGACATCAGGGCTTAGAGAGGGAGGGGGACGGGGGACGGGGAGAACGATAATTGCGACCAGAGCAATTAGTGCGATTAGTACGCTATTAGTGCCAACCATCAGTAGTGGGAGGGATTTGGCTCTGTCTCTGTCCCAGTCGCCCGCAACGCATTCGGCCTTTGATTTTAGCCATTCTGATGTTTATTTTGCACGTGGTTCGCCAGCTGCACCATCGCACTCTTCTTGTGGATTGGAAAATTGGGAGCAAATGAATTTTAATAGTTATTGAAATTAAAAATTAGCCAGCTTAGATTTAAGCTCTATTTAAATCAGATTTTTTATTTTTAATTGTTTAGAAACTGAGTTATTCAGCCATTTTGATTCTAATTGCTGATTATTTTTTGGTTTTAATGGGGAATATACAAGTATTATTAGCATGATCAGGTCTTATGATAACACATTTATCTATATTTTTAATAACAAGAATACAAATAAATTATCTACTATTTCTTTCAAAATTCCATTTCTCTTTCAATTTAAAAAAAAAAGTAATTGATAATTAATATTGACTTATTTTCCAAAAGCAAACTTATTAAATCGAAAGCAAATGTCATTTTTTTAAATGCTAAAAGTAAAAAGTTATTTAAGTACTTAAAGTATTTAAAGTTTCCCAGGCAAAACAGTTGTCCTTTAATTTTATTGAATCTAGAAATCGAAAGTTTTCCAACTAAACTTGAAGCATGCAATAAAATCGAAATAAAATCATTCTCTTAGTTATTCGCAAGTCAAAATTGAAAACGAAAAGTTTCACTGAGCAAAAGGCAGTGAGGCGGGCAAAAAGCAGAAAACATTTTGAACGATAAACTCAATCTTTAAATTGAATTTGAATATTATGACGAAACTCTACAGGAGAAGAGGGAAGAAGTATTCAAGTCTCGATATTTGCTCAGCATCGCATTACCAGCTGTCCAACCTCTCCTTTGGCCATAAAAGTTGTGCGCTGTCTCCGTCCGTGCATTAAATTAAATTCGGATTTAGCCAACTTTGAGTTCGCCTTGTTGCCGCCGTTGCTGTACTTTTCTGTGTCACTGTGTTGGCTTATATTGAGGAAAAGCAGCAGCAGCAGCAACAGCAGCTGCCACTCGGCTGTCAGTCAGTCAGTGGGTCGGTCCGTCGGTGAGTTGGTAAGTCCGTCCTGAGTCAGAGTATTGCATTTCCCTTCGCCGCAAGAGCGCGTCAGTTTGTCTTTCAAATTTCCTGACACTTTTCCTTTTCGATTTTCCACCACCACCATCCCTGCCGACTGACTGCTTGCCTTTCATCTGCCATTGTAGTGGAAGGAAGTGGCCGGAGTTGAGCTGCTGGTTTTGCGGTCTCATAGATGCTAATCGATGGCTTAAAGACATTGATATTTATTGAATTTATCTGGAAACTTTGCCGGCCAGCTAATTGATTCCCCTGGCAGCTGAATTGAAACGGGCTCGGGTCGAATCAAATTTGAGCTTTCCTTTGTTTTCACTTAACTTTCAGTTGAGATATCCCAGGAGTTTACCTGTCCGTTCTGCCCGAAGTGAGATTACTTTATTGCAAATTTAATCACGGCCTGCAATCAGCATAATCCAAGTTGCCAGTTCTCATCTCTCTCTCTCTCTCTCTCTCGAAGCTGAATAATCATCGACCTGGGCAGACATTAAGAGCCAAAATATCATCTCTAATTCATAAACTCCTGTACGTGCCACAAAGTGAGGCAGGAAGGGGCAAGGGGGGCCAGGAGGGCCTTCGGGGGCGAACAGGAGCCTCAATTTAATGGCAGCGCAATTGTCTTTTTTGTCAGAACTTTGCCTTTGACTGGATTTTCATAAATTTCTCTGTTCACCTCGTACACTCAAACAATTTGTTTTGGTGCATATTTTTGATTTTTTATTAAAATATGAATTTAGGATTCTTAGTTCTTTACAAAGTTGTGATAAACAAATAACAAAATAAAAAGTCTATACAATTTTATTTTCTTCAAATAAAAATAATTATACATAAATAATAAATTATAATATTCTCACCCAAAAAGTCAATAATAAAAATCTACCATTAAATGATGTTGGGTATTATTTTTAAACCTATAATATATATATTTTAGGCGCTTTACTAAAACTCGAATTATTAAGACTTCCAAATAAGCGGACGAAAAATTTTACCATAGAAATATAGGTAAATTTTAAGATTAATGGTTAGATTTCTTGATTAATTATCATGCCTGTAATATATATTTTATATTTTTTAGGTTTTCTGAATGTAGAACCTATTTAGAATTTAGAACCTATCTACTTTTTTCCCTGTGATCCCTACTTATCCTTAATCTTTGTGTTCCTTTTAGCGAACCATGATTCCGACTCGCGTTACATGTCCGCCGAGGAGCAGAGCCGAGAGCTAACACGCAGCATCCGGCGGGAGGTGGGCAAACTTTCCGAGCAGTGGAACAATCTAATCGATAGATCTGACAATTGGAAGCATCGTCTGGATGAGTACATGACGGTAAGTCGAGAATCGCAACTTTTCCCTCTCATTGCCGTGCTGTGACATTATCGTAATTTGAGTGGGACTTATGGAAAGTTGAATTTGAGTTTGCATACTTTTCATGCTCTTCAATTTGCTGCTGGTTCGCTCCTTAAATCTCTCTTCGTTAGCAAAGGAGGTTCTCTGATAAAAAATGGAAAACCCAGTTGACAGAATTCCCAATTTATCCCGCACTCCTGACACATTTCCATCCGCTCGACCAATATGAAAAAATACTGGATTCAATAACTTTAGCTTCGAGGATATTTTGTCCTCATGTTGTATCCTTCTTTTTTTTTGTGTTTGGTGGGAGGGAGGGGGGGCTAATAAATGCAAGTGTGTTTTTTATGACGACTGTCGTTCGGGTTTCACCCCGTCGGAGAACAACAACATAATATATTCCACCGCAAATGCGGAAACAACGGCATGAAGGCTTTGAATGGCGATATTTGTGCTCTCCGTTCCTGTTTCTGCTTCTGCTTCTGTTTCTGTTCCTGTGGCTGTCGTTACTCATACGCACCGTAAATTTGATGCAACAAAGTTTGATCGCATAAAAATGTCACACAGACTGTGCAAACAATGGATATAACATGCGATGTGCCACTCGCCCCTGGAAAAGCCAACGCCAACAACAACAACATCAAGTTGAGTGGGCCGCAAAAAGCGTATAAAATATCAAAGCGCATAAAGTGCACATATTGTATGCGATACTCGTCTGTTGCTCTCTCTATATAGTATGGTATGTCTAGGTATGTATTTCTGTTTGTATTTTTGTGGCATACTGTCTGCGTCCGTCGAAGCGAAAATCAATGTGACCGAGTGAAGGAGGCAGGGGTAAACCATATCGGGAAAAACAAAGCCCAACCAAAAGGCAATAGTCATAAAAATCAAGATTTTTCTGGGAAAAACAGCCATTCAAATAAAAAACAAGTAAGAAAGTTACAGTCGAGTTTCCCGACTGTTACAGACCCTGTACAAATTTGGTTTTAGGCAAAATAAAAAAAAAACCAAAAAAAAATATATGTATATTCCACCGAGTCCGGTCTGGGATTCGAACCCAAGATCTTCGCGTTTTAAGTCGAACGTCGTAACCATTCGACAAACCCAAACTTTTTGAATCGACAGCTAATACAGTATAAATATATTGAAGACGCACATTCATACATACATACACATTCGTATGTATGTATAGGAAGGTAGTGGCAGCACAGTTGCAGCGCCGCTTCCGAGAAAAATCAACCACCGAACGCAAGCGATTTACCGTTTCTTTGCGCAAATAAACAGATTTTTTGTGTTTAGCGCCTGTAAACTTTAGGTATTTATTGTGCGCTTTCTAATTAACCAATCTTGATGAAATTTTCAGGATCGGTAGAAATCTATGCTCCAATTGCATGGGTATTTTTAAAAAAATTTTAGCTTGAAAATTGTGCAGTGCAGGGCAGTTCAAAAATTCAAATACAAATTGCGGAGGCGGTGGGCGTGGCACCGACTTAAAAAAATAAACTCTAATTTACTCAGTATTAGAAGAATCTACACTGGTAATACGGTTCCTCTAGCTCTTACAGTTGCTGAGATCCGTGTGTTCATCCGGACGGACAGACGGACAGACGGACATGGCTATATCAACTCAGCTCGTCATGCTGATCATGAATATATATACTTTGTTGGGTCTGCCACGCCTCCTTCTGCCTGTTACATACATTTGCACAAACTTAATATACCCTTTACCCTTTGGGTACAGGGTCTAAAAAATGCTTCAGAAATGTGAATCTGTGCCAGAATAGAAGTATAACAATTAATATATTAAATTTCTATAATTAATTATCAAACAAATAATATTATTTGTATATTTCTTTTATATACTTCAGTAGAGTCCACAATTGAACAAATAATCTTTAAATTCTAAACCCCTTTAAAAGTATTTTTTGTTATCTTAAATTTTAAATCGGGATAATAAATAATCCCTGACTAAGAATAAATCACAAAACAATACGAAATGCCATCAATCCTGTTGTGAGCCTTCTAAATTCCATAGATTATTTAAGTTTTTGTTTTAAATACATATAAATGCGTCATTGGGGAACAATTTCATATTTTATGGTGAACATATCGGTTCGCCTTAATCAAAACAAAATATTGACCCAGTTGAATGTTCAAAATGCCGAATTTGGAAATATTTGTGCACATTTTATGGTGGCTGTGGTTTACTTACGGAAAACCGCTTGAACTGCGATAAAGTCCTTCACTTTCGCTTTAGCAAATTTAAAAGCAGGATTCCGGACAGAGCGCTTCTTCTCTATCAAATGATCCTTGATAAATTTATTTAGCCAAATCGTTTTTTGCTCCTTACAAATTCCGACCGATTCAATTCGCTGTTCAATTCACTGTGGAAATAATTTCTCAATGCCACTCGACACCCCCGAAAAAAATGGGCGGCTCCATTCGAAAGTGCTTAACATTCTGTGCATTTAATATTTTTTTTTTCTGTCCGGCATAAAATCTCGTTAAAAGCATTTCAAAAAAATCGCAACCACCTTCATGGAAAAGTTGGTGAACTATTTGGCGATTCTCTTCCCCCTTTTTTTTACCCAAAAATGTACTTTTAATTTTTTATATGCCAGGGCCGAACGAAAAAAAAACTGATAGGCGAAACTTGAACAAAATTAACAATGTGCAAAAAACTAAGGGGGAGTGAAAGCGTAAAAATGTAAATAACGTAAAAATTAAAATAGAAATGAAGGAACAAAGTTTGCCAGTTGCGCAGTAAAGCCGGAAAGTTGGATCGCAGGGAATAAAAAAGTTTAAATAAATGCAACTTAAAACAATTACAAGGATGCAGGACGACAGGACGGCACGGAAAAGCGTACCGCGGGTGGTTCTCACAACTTTGAGACCGTTTTATGAGAACCCGGCCTGTCCCGGCAGCGTTAAATGAAGTCGCCAAATAGCTGAGGCAAAGTTTAGCCAGGCCAGTAATCAATTTTTCCCCCACCCGCTTCTAAGCCACAACATAGTGGCCACGCGGTTAATTGACCACACGAAGAAATTTTATATTAATTGAATAAAAAGTTTCCCCCTGGGGAAATTTCATTTGCATAGGGGAAAGTTGGGAAGCTCAGCAGCACCCGACATGGCAGTTTTCCGCTCATTACGTATACGCCACGTACAAAGAACGAGATTGAACCGCCGACGGTAGCCGGTAATTTAAGGCCAACACCTTTCTGAAATGGGGGGAAAGTTAATGTATATCGAATATAATTTTGTTGCCTTTCTTTGCTATGCAAAATATTGCAAACATTATTGTGAATATTCGAGTTTAAACTTTAACTTAATTTAGAAATATGAGGCATTAAATTATTGGAATTTTATAGAGTTATGCAAAGTCCTCTCTCATAACTACACAACTCTAGGATTGATAATCAAATATGCACCTTAATGAAGCCTGATTGGTACTTAACAAAGCAAACCTCAACACAGGGCTCAGCAAGGGTCTTCAATCAAGCTGGGGGCATGGGGGGTTCCCTGCTCCCACAGCTCAGATCAGCACCCAGCACCGAGCACCGAATAAAGCATGGTGCCCATCAACATCAATGTCACTCCGAAATTCCTTCGCAATCACCCGCAAACTCAATCAGATTCGGGAATGCCGTCTGCCATGCTAATGAAAAGGGTTGGACAGACGGACAGTCAGACAGAGGGAAAGCAGGAGACAAAGCCACAGAACTACTTCTGGCTCATTTGGCAAATAATGCGAGACTGTGAATTTTATGGAGTCGGTTCGACAGTGGCTGTGGGAATGCGTGAATCCCCATGTGGGACACGCTCCGGGGGAATCCAATCGAATCGAATTGATTCCCATTCCCGCCACTTAAAATTGGAATTTCTGTGGGGTGTGGTGGGGGGGTTAAATTGTGGAATTGGCAGTCCGTAGTGGCATGCTGAATGGACGCTAAAAAGCAATTGCTTAACACTTTGAAATATGTTTCATTGATTTCCCGGAAAACTGCTAGAAAAATAGCACAGAGCACAGGGAAAAGTGGTGGGAGAGAGGATTCAGCTCTCCGGCCATAACTTAACCACATGTGGTCGATATTGAAGCTGTAGAGGGTCCGCACTCACACACACACACACACACTAACACTCAACTCATTTAACCCCTTATGACCACTCGGACACAGCAGCTGCTGCTGCTGCTCCTTCCCGCAGGACCTTCCAGGTCCTTGTCCTCTGGCTTCTTCACTACTTCATGCAAAATGCTGAAAAATGTCCCATGTAAGAGTTAAAAAGTTTTCGTTGCAGTTTTGTTTGGTTTATTATGCAGGCTAGGACATACAATGAAATCAATTTAGTTCCCGTCCTGCCTCCGGCTTTGGCACAAAATAGTTTAATAAATCACTCATACGCAGTGTGTGCGATGCATGTGTAAGCGCCTGTGTGTGTTGCCTGTGATTTATGTGCACACTTTACGAAGCTGCCTCGGTTGACACTAGCAGAAATATTATCTATGGAAATTTTGATTTAGCCACAGAGTTTACGGGCCAAGTGCAAAACAAAAGCTAATAAAACAATTTTGGCAATTTTGGTTTATAATTTGTGCGCATGTTATCCAAGACAAGAACCACTTGTGAGAAAACTTAATTAACAACGAGAGCCCAGAAGTATGCAATATATATTTCAAGTGGTCTCTCAAACTCAGATGTAGATACAATTTATTTGCCCTCAAGCACTGTCAGATAGGTCGTTTATAGCATGATTTAATGTTTCCCAGCGCAATTTATGTTGGTTTCTTATCAAATCTACTTATTTGAAGCATTAAAGTATATTAAACATATGGTAGATAAGTCCGATCAGAGCTTTTCTTTTAAATAAAGCACCACACAAATAATATATACTTAAATGTTAAATAAATGAACCATGTAAAATATTGCAATATTAACAGAAAAAAAAGCTTAATTTGTAAGCCCACAAAATGCCGCTTGAAATGCTCGCTTAAATCATTTTTTATTTCATTAAATGGAATTTATGTCGAATATAAAATTAAATATTCGTTTGGCTTCTCAAAGAAACAAAAAAAACACACTTTTTGTTTGTAGGCCATATAATTGTACCGCATGGCATGGCATTAAATCCTTTAACACCCATAAAAAGTAGCACAACAAAACAGGAAACAGCAGCTGAGGCTCTGGGAAAAAAATGGAGAAAATAGACCTCATCAAATATAGAAAAATATATATCATCTCCTGTCAACCGCCTGGGAAATCAATTGATTGTCCCGCTAAAATGCTTAGCTATCTCTGTTTCTCTCTTTCCATCACTGTTATTACTTTGTCGATGTGAAAGGATATGTTTTCCGCCCACAGCCACAGCCACGCCCACAACCAATGCTTTAACCGCATATTGCACTCGCAGTATGACTTTTTGTGTCCCATTCTCGGTTGTGTTTTCCCTTTTTCCCCGTTTTTGTTATTTGCACAAACTGCACAAATATGCCACGAAATGTAACCAATGTATAATTGTCAAACGTGTTGTGCTTTATATTGCCGCAGACACAAACACACACACATCCCGTGTGCTGCTCTTTACTCTTTCTCCATTTCTCCATTTGGAACGTGGCTCACCATGTGGCCAATTCATTTGGCCTGTCAATATTTTCTGCTCGATTCTGCTTCTTTTTCCCATTGGCTAACGGCGCCATTTTGTGCGCTAGTCAACTTTTTCCAATTTCACCCGCTGACCCTTCTAGCAGGGTCGAGGATTTTCATTTCATAAATATTTGCCATTTTGTGTTTTTCCAGTTTTTCAGTTTTTCTGTTTGGCTACCCAGTTGTGCAAGGGTAAAACAAGCATTTGGTAAATATTTGCCAGGGGCCACAATTTGCCATGATATAGTTTCCTAATTGGCTTTGCTTTCCATTTAATTGAACGAAGCAAGAGATGTTAAATTAAACAGGAGATATTATGTAATAAATGTACTAGCACCCTGAAAGCATTTTTGACTATTTTTCTCTGTCTTTATTATACGAGTATTCTGCTTGTTTTTGGCACGCAGCAAGAAAATATTTACCATAAATTGTTTAAGTGATGGGTGTTTGTATTTGGCAAATACAACAAAAAATTTAAAATATTCTAGCCCAAGGCAATTCTGAGGCTAACAAATTGTTCATCAAAACCACAATATTTGGCATTTCATTCTTAAAAATGTTATCATCAAATGGTTTTATAATAACCGGAAAAACTTTTAATCTGTTATTTGTGAATTGAAAGTTTAGTCTTCTAATTAAAATAGTAAACATGTTAAATCATTGCAATTGCAATCGTTTTTTGGTGTTCTTTTAATGACACTTTTCATTACGATGGAAGTATCGGAAGTATCTTGGGGAAACTTCGAACCATTCATCATCATTAATGAATGCCAGAGACAAAACTGAAAAATGCAAGCTAAGAGGATGATCCCAAGACCACAAAAACAATTAGAATTCAAAAGAGACAGAGGCAGAGGAACTGAATTCATTTTCAATTTACGACTTCAGGAAATCCTCATGCAAGGCAGAGTCCCAGATTTCCCAGATACATTTTTGGTTTGTGGATTTTTTTTTGTTGCCTTGGCAGACGACAAATCGCCTTGCCAAAGATAAATATTCACCGAGAGGGGAGAGGTGTGGAGGATATAGTGCCCTATAAGGTGGCAGACTGGAAACGAAAATTATGCGCCCGAAAATAGATTTTCCGGCTGCACTTCGCAGACCAAGAGACAGGCGAACTAAGGCTGAAGACATGTCCCCCCTCCAACTCTTCCCTCCCCTCCCCATCCCCTCCTCCTCTAGTTTCTAGCTCCATCTCTCTTTTTTGTCGCGTCTGCAGTTCATAAATTTCGGTTTCCACATCCTTTTCCCCGCCTTTTGTGGCAAGTGTAGGCTTAAGACAATCCCACAGAAAAAAAGAAACAAACGAAAAGCATTTTTCTCGCTTATGAGTTGGAGGCATTTTTCACACTTTGTCACGTGTGAGCGGCCAAACGGGTAAAATTATTTGCCAATTTTGCATTTCTCTTTTTCTTTCTGGTTTTAGGTTTTGTGTTTTTTTTTTTTTGGGTGGTAAAGGGGTAAAGAAAACCGAAGGAAGCACATTTTTGTCTGCTATCTTTGTTTATGAGTTTAACTTGGCAGAAATAACAGACAGTTGACAGATGTGGGGAGAAATCGGAGACAGAAATGGGCTAAAAGCGATATATTTCGGTTTTCCGAGAGACGCTTCATAGAACTTCAACTTTTTAGAAAATAAATAATACCAAAATAAATGAGAATCTTAAAATTTTGCAAAAGTTTGAATACAAATTTGTTCCAATAATTAGTATACATTATTTGTACTCTTACAAAATAAATAATTCTTAAAAAAATATATTTCAATTTGATTTATAAAAAAAATCAATATGAAATAATTTTTTATTGTAAATAAAATACTAAAGTGCAAATTTATATTTCCATAAAAAAAACCCATCCGACTAATTGATCAAAGATAGCCCCCAAAAAAAACCTCAATCCTTTTTATTTCACTCACACCACTCAACAAACAGTCGTTGTGAGTCACGAAAAATCATTCATTCAACAACGAAATTCATGAGAAAAAAATCGCACAAAAAATGCGTGTAAATTATCAAATAAAAAAGCCATAAAAACAAACAAGTACAAACAAAACAAAACGAATCGAAACGAAATGGACCAAAATGCGGGATGATAAAGATAAGGGGAAAACGACAGCACAACACAACACAAAACAGGCCATTCAAATGCATTTATAAATTGTATCGAAATAAGCCCAAAAACTCCATCAATAAATAAGCCAAAGGAAGGTAGGCAGCCGGCAGGAAGAAGGGGCAAAGTATCTGGCAGATTGAAAAATTATAACAACACTCGAGAGTGGCACTCAATTGGTCCACTCAACATGACAACCACTTAATGAGCAGAGAGAGAGAGCGAGTGCGAGCAGGAGCGCAAGTGAGCGGGGGAGTGAGCTAGGCATAGAACAAATCAAGAACAACATAAACAATGCATAAACAAAACTCAAAGTGCGAGCAACAAGTTCTACAAGAGAAAGAGAGAACAAGTTTCGTTTTTTTGGGAGTGTGAGTGTGAGTAAGAGAGTGAGCATAAGTTTGAGTGGCGATTCGAGTGCAAAGTGGCAGCGTCGCTCGCCGGTTTTGTTGTTGGTTCACTTTACGAAACGGCGGCGCGTAAGCTGGTTGCGTTTTTTGTCGCGATCGCGATCTGCCGGTAAAAAAAAGTGATTTCCTAAAACAAGAAATTACAATTTAGTTCAAAGAAATAATTAACAAGCAATTACCAAGACAGAACCCAAAAGAAAAGGCCTTTTAAAAACAAAGGAATACAAATAGTTCCCTGACTAATAACAAGTGTTCTTAAAGTGCGAAAACAAAAATTCACAAGAGAATTCCCATTAAAATAGTCTTCACCTTATTTCCCACAAAGTGTAAACCAACACCGCCAAAAGAAAAATTGCAGATATAAATTGTTTTGATGTTATTTGTGTTGTTGCTACCAGCAGAACAAACGAAAGTAACAAGAGTAATAAGGTCGAATTTATAATAATCATTTTTCGTCAACGTCGGCGACAAGGCAACAACGGCCAAAACCCCCAAAAATAAATAAAAACAAAAGAACTCCATCATTTTGTTGTGTACATTTGTGTGTGTGATAAATGAAACAAAATTCTTTGTAACAGTCACGTTTAAAATTGTGCGGACTTTTGGCCAACTTCTTTCTCGCCCGATTCGGCCAGCGCGTGTTCAATACAACATTATTTTCACTGCAATGCTTTTAACGCAAAATAAAAGCAACCCAAAACTGAACTACAATTAAATTAATAGTATTTTCGTTTTCTCTCTGTTGTGATGGGAACAAGTGTAAAAAATATGACAACGGCGTTAAGAAAAATATTGCTAGCTCAGCATTTGGCGGCTTAAAAAAAATATAAAATGGCAAACGCCATGGAAATATATTTGTTAAAAAATCTCTCAGACTTTATTATCTTACACATGTGCACGGGGAAAAATAAAATACCTAACATGGTACCGAAAGAATAATATTCTTTTAATATAAAATTATTTCCAAAATGTCTAAATAACGATCGTTTTTTTTAAGGCATAAAAATATGCTTAAATTAAAACGTAAAAGATTAAACTACTTTTCCCTGTGCCACCTAGGGGATAAAAAAAATATCTAAGCAAACTTTATTCTAGTTTTCAACAGATAGGGTTTGATTTTTTTTATTGGCATCTTAAAATATGAGTAAATTAACATCGTAAAAGATTTAATTACTCTTCCATCTTTTGAGTACGACATTCCGTCAAATATTTGTGCCGAGATTGTGAACGGTGCCAGTGACTTGTTCACTTAATTGCATGCCAGAGAATCTCCAGATAAGCGTTCCCAGTTCCTGCTCTGCGTATCTCCAGCTCCGGCACAATCAAGGGAAATCTCATTTGCATCGCGAAGTGCAAAAGCACCCGAGGTGCGGTGTGTGTGTGTGTGTGTGTTTGTGCTCGAGCACACTTTTAATATCCCACGCTCAACTGTCAAAAAGGAGACCACAGGCTCCTCCGGAAAGAAATATAGCCGCGGGGGGGGGAACGAGACTGAGAGAAATCCGCCTTGGCAAGGTCGTTTATTATTATTTACTTTGCATTTTATTGAATTTTGTTGGGCGAGCATAAGAAGCATAAGGAGATTTAGTCGTTGTGCCTCAGTTTATTTGTTAAAGTTGTCTCTTTATTTGTCTCCTTTGCGTTCGCATCCTTCCTTGTGGCTCCGTTTATCTTTGTCATCGTTCCGAGTGTTATTGGTAGCCTTGTTACTCCAACGCCTCTTGTTTCCACATGAGGAATAAGCGCACACTCATATACATATGTGCACATGTACATACATATATATCATATATCTTGTATCTTTGTATCTCAACTGGATTTACATTGTGTCGCAGCTTCTTAGCGTAGCTGCTGCTGCTGTGTGCTGTGCTTGTGCGATTTTGTATCTTTCGCAGTTGTTGCTCATTCGTTGTTGCCCGTTGTATCTTCTTGGGCCTCCTTATCTTTGTTCGTTTTTTTTTTTGTTGTTGTTGTACTGTACTGTTTGTATCTTATTTAAAATGGGTGTCAGTGTCAGTTGGTTAATTAGAGCGCATATGTCTCAAATTCGCTGGCGCCTTCTGCTGGATGCTCGATTTTTCTCGCCTCTTTCAAACTTTCTAAACTCCGTCAATATCGTTAATTTATTTGCTCGGACTGCCTGTTGTGTGCCCCCAATTCTCTCCTCGATTTCCGTTTCTTAACCCCTGCCAAATATATTTTACCCCCGATCGCAACGATGATGTCAGCTTCGGAATCGGAGTTGGAAGTCGGAGCCAAAAGCTATCTCATCCATATTGAGTTTCTTTTCATTTGCAGTTTTTTGTTATCTAACATACCTTGCTTTTTGTTTAATTTCCTTCTTTAAGTGATCAAATTTCTTGTTTTATTTTTCCAGCCTCAATCTGTTTCAGTTGTATCGGAAATACTAATTTCCAACACGCTCAAAGTATGTCCACAAACGTTTTTCTATTCTTTTTCTTTTTGTTTTCCCCTCACTGTCTGTTGTTTACATTCCCGTTTTTATTAACCCAAGAGCACCCAACTACAAGTGTCGGACCCAGACCCCGACCACCAAAAACAATCTCACCCAGCAATAACAATAATTTTCATTTGGCACTGGAGCAATTCCCATTTCCATTTGCATTCCTATTACAATTACAAGTAGAGCATCATCAATGTGACACATTTATCTAACATAACAGATAACTCTTCGTACTTAAGGGGTCTTCGAGGGGAGATTCATATCTCTGTTATGGCCTTTTTTTATTGACTCTGTTGACAAGCATTTATAATTAAGGCGGCTGCCGCCCAATAAAACTGAGAGGGAAATGTGTTTTATGAATTCTGAGCCCCCTAAGGAATGGCTGACCCACTTGATAAGAGAGAGAGAATCTCCCCCCCACAATAAGTTTCAATTGAAATCCAAAAATGTTAATTGTGACTCACAAAATATTGTGATTTCTCCCGACCCCCCGAGGCAATGGCCAATTAAGGAGTTATTCTACAGCTGTCAGCTGGATTATTTCGAGGCGAAACGAAAATCGTTTGCATCACTCAACGAATCTAGTTCAACCTATTGACACCGCCGGCTTCTGACAACCCCGAAAACTGATTCGACCTTGGGATCGGTTTGCTATATACATATATATTAAAAACATGAACGATAAGCGAACCCAGTTCCCACACAACGATCAGCTTTCATTGGCAATTGTAAATTTTTCATGCGAAATTCTGACGAGGCGTCGCTTTCCCAATTACGAATGTAATTCCGATCCCAAAGCCACGTCGTCTCCCCTTTCGGCAGTATCATTTAAATTTCTCGGATTCACTCCGATTCGCCTCAGTGTACGAGTATGTGTGCTTTATTTATTATTTGTGTGCACAATATTTACCCGCCGCGGTCTGCGAATTTGCGATTGCCGCCACTGTTTGCCATGTGCTCGACATTTTCGTACACTTTCGTACATTTCACGTACTAAACGCCATTTAAACATCATATGTTAACTCCAATCGCATTTAAATATGCACATCTGGGCATGTATCTCGGAATGCATGTGTAAAACTGTGTAAACAAACACCAGCGACTGCGATCGGATACCCCATCCGATGTGGCTCGGCATTTATTCTGTTTTGGGTTCTCTGCATCAAAGAGACGGGCTTCTGTTCTTTTAATTTTGTTCTGGACTTTGGTTTCCCTGGCTCTTTTTAAGTACATATGCATGTGTAAACATAAAGAGCTTTTCAAAAAAAAGGACTACTTCAAGTAGGGAAAATACCAGAATATGTTACTTGAAACTTTCGCAGCTGCATTATGAAATCATCAGTCAGGCGAAATTGGGGGAATATATAAAGTGTATAGTATAAAGGGGGCCCCAAAAAAAAAGGGGGAAAGTGTATTCACTTTTAAGCTGATGAGCATACAAAATTCTTGAAAACAAATTTCTGAGAAAGGGAAACTTTATATCACGCGTTACGGTGTTGGCGAACTTTTGCACTTCTTGTTTGCATTTTCTTATATTTATTTTGCAATATTTAGTAGTTATTCTTGAATTTAAATGCTAATTAATTTATATTTAAAATAAAGGCAGTTTTGTTCTAAACAATAACTTATTGATACCCACTAATTAAAAGAATAATGCCATAAATTATCTACCCGCAATGATTTCCTGAGTATCCCATCTGCAATGCCTATAATAAATCTCCAGATGCCCAAAACAATTTCTCCTTCTGGCCAAATTTGGCCAAAAGTAATCTATCCACAAAAGCTGCTGCATTTCTTGCCGCAGCCTTATGTGCAGAAGATCTCGAAGTTGTGGCCACAGATTCAGTGTTGTTCCATGGCTGCTGAGCATGTGTTCGCCATCTTCGAGAAGCTACCGCCTCCCTCTCCAGAAACTTCAGTTAAAAGCTGAAAATTGTTTATGCTAATTGCACTTAATTTATGCATGCGTAGAGTTCCCGATGAATGTCTACAAATGTATCTGCAAGATACTGTGGCACTCGCACAGAATAAGTGCGCAACATGTTGCGCTTGTCTGCGTTTGTCTCCCTCGCTTGATATTTATTAGCACGCCAAAATGTGTGCGGGGGCGGGGCAGGGTGAAGGGGGAGCAAATATTGTTTCGGCATAATTAAAATGTGTGAGATACATTCCGAGTGCCTTTTGCCATTTGGGGGAAAATGCAAAGCACACGCGATGCGATGCGATGCCGTCTTTGGGCAAAGTGTATCTAAACCCAGACAAATGTCAGGCGGATCGTGGCTTAATCCCGGTGTCTATTTCGGCCAATTAATATGCAGTTAATGGTGTTAACTGTGCGACGTGCTTATTTATTGGCCCGCAGATGCAACTGCAAATGGCAAACGACGAACTATCCGAACGGCAAATGCAACTCAATTCCACCAGCGCCAAATAAATGGCTGGCAGTCGCAGCTCAGACATCAGCCTGGCGCCAATGCGCACATTTTGCATGTCAATTCGGTGGATGTGGCTGTGGATTGGGATCTGGGATGTGGGATGCGGGGTCGAGCGGATAGTATCTGCCGGATTGCATAAGAAAGTCGGGCATTTTCGCTGTTGTCAGGGTGTGGAATACCCGGCTCAGCCGAGTGTCCCAATATCTACATATCTTCTGTCCTGGGAATGCAACTCCCAGTGAATAAATATCTCATGTGCATAAGCGAAATTTTGTTGCAGTATTCGGTACAGTCCAGCCTTCCTCAGGTTATTTATTATTTATTTCATTTATTTTGATCATAAGAAAATAATTTGTAACATTTATTTCAAATGAATAAATATTTATTTTTGTGGCTAAGTTTATCTAACCTTTTCCTGCAACCGAGGGAAAGAAAGAATTTTTCATAAAGTAGAAAAGAAAATTCTGTGTTTGCCACAGAAATTATTTTCACCTTAGGCAGCAAAAAAATAAATGTCAATATGTAACCCAAAATATACATATTTGAGCTGTAGCATAAGTTGCATTTTCCAAGTGGCAGACAGTAGCAGCACAATTTCAAATGTATCTGCAACTGACAGTCGCTGTGATATCTCGGTGAATAAAATATATGCATGCGCCTAAGTGTATGCCCGAAAATTGTGACAAATTTCTCTGAGAATGCATTTCGACAGGGCAGGCATGAATCAAACCGAGTATCTCAATGAGCAACTGGCACTTGCAGCCAAAAAAAAAATATATATACATCTGGCAAATGCGCAATTCAGGTAATCTGAATTGGCAGCTCCACTTTGTTTGCTGTTCGCCATTCTCCGATGGATGTTCGCATTGTTTTCTCCGGCTCTGTGTGAAATATTTACAGATTGGGACATTTCGGTTTATTGCCTAAGATGGACCTGGAGTTTTCCACGATTCCACACGTAGTTTGGGGCCATAAAGCCAGCTGCTTGATAAGTTTTTCAGAGCCTCCTCACGCACATCTAGAAATGTGGAAAACTCTGACCAGCTGCCTGTCAATGGGGAGTCGATGTCAGTTCTGTTTCAATCAATTAAAAAATTGCGGCACTAATTGTGGCGTGTTTATCTGCTGCTGCTACTGGTGCAACTGCTGCTGCTGTGCTGACACAATCACTTTAATTGAACAATTATGCAGTTGCACTCAATTAAATTTCCTGCGCTTCTTTATTTCGGCAGACAGCTCAATTAAGCCGGGCAACTGGACTGTTAAGGCGAAGGCCAGTACTTTGTGGACTCCCGAGCTTCCAGCTCAATCCCGAATGTCAAATCCCTCAATCGTTCCATTCACATTTTATGCAAATCACTGGAGCAAACAGATTACCCCAAAAGGCGCAATCCGAGGCTCTCCTCCGGCTGTAGCTGAAGTCAAGTATTCATAATTCCGATTGCTCTAATGAGCTCAAATGTTTGTCCGAATGTTGACAACCCAATTGAGCGGAAAATGTGCCCAGTGGGTAGTAGAGAGGGAGTTTAGTTAGTTATCCATGGGATAATCGCTCTCGGTCCTCAGTCATTAATCATCGTCAGAGTTCGGCCCGCATCAAAGACGAATTCAAACCAAATCGAATCCGGCATCGAGTCAGCCGTGAAGCATTTCCAAAACTAAATGTAAAGTTGCCAGGGAAACAAAAAAAAAAAGAAAGTTTGAAAAACGCAGAGCTTTTCCGGTGACAATTTGTGTAATGCTTTTTTAATGAGTGCCCAAGAAGAAGCCTTTGAATATTTCAGCAGTCGGAATTAGAGAGTTCTACGGAATTTCTCTAAAGCTGAAATCCCGAAATGCAAAACACTCTAAATAGCCCCCGCATTTGGATTAGCCCCACTCGTTCTGCTCTCCTATTCGATTGAAAATAATGGCATCGATTTTTATTTGCATAGTTTGGACTCGCACATGCATAACAATATTTTTGGCCATTTTATTTGTATTTGCGCTGCACACTAGCAATATATAAACATTTCGCTTTATGATTATTTTAATTGAATAAATACATTTGGTGGGTGACCCAACAGCCGCCCACTGACCCCCACCGAACCCACTCCACTCTCCCCTCCCCGGAGCTGCGCAATTTCTCTGCAATTTATTTATTAAATAAACATTTTCGGATTACCTTTATGGATGGATCTGATGTTGGGTCAGATGGTCTGGTTCTTTTTGGGTTGCCATTCTGATTAGTCAGAGCTTTTATCTAAAATGTTTGGCTTTGGGAAATTTGTTTTCAATGGATAAACAAAAAACAAGACCAAATTCGATAAGCCACGTTGAAATTTGGCCAGTATTTTTGTTTTCCCCGTAATCTTTTGGTTAGCATGGGATGAAATCATTATTAGCTTATATACATATTTAAATGTTTTGCTCATTTGCTCATTAATTTCTCACAACTCGAACACCTGGGGCAGAAGTATACTTATTTAATTATGAATTTTTGAATATATCTCTTAAATGGCCTTTAAGCAGCAAAATTGGCAACATCTGTTGACCAGTTGAGTGCGAGTAATGGCGGTGGTTGATGGATAAAATCTGTTTTTTCTCGCACACCTTTTGTTTATGCCTTCTTGGATATTTATCTAGCCATCGTTAGGCATTGTTTACACTAACCAGAGAGAGAGAAATGCGGACTTTGGTCAAGAGGGGGGGAGGAATTTTTGTTTAGAAAACTCGAACCATGCACTTTGGGTAATTAGCAAGTTTATTTTTTGACCCTGAGCCAAGACCACTGAGTAGCGCTAAAAATAGGCCACTGGGTAAATTGGTAGGAAAGCCATTCGGTAACTAGTAAATAGCCAATCCCTATACAACTGGACAGAAGTGTACATAAAATGTAAAATCGATAACCATTTAAAATTCAAATGCGAGCAACGCATGAACCGGAAAATGGTGAGCAAGAAAACAGAAACCGGCAAATGCAAATTGGAAAAACAGATAATGAAAAAAGTACGGAAAAGCGGTTTGGGTGAGGGCTATGGGTTTGGGTCTGGGTGAGAGATGAAGTAGGTTATGCCCTCCATGCTAATGAAATTAAAAATTGATGCTTTGGGGCCGCCGGCGGCGAAAATTTTTGTGTGTAAAGAAATCTAGGCGAATATGCTAAGCAAATGTCATTTAATAAATTGAAAAACGCGAGCTGCGCGGGCTTTGGGCTTTTAGCCGGGTTTTAGCCGGCTTTTCCTCTGCCTGATTGATTTTTGCGGCGTTGGCGGTTTAAGTGGCGACTTTGAGACACTGAGACGCACACCACAAGAAAAGCCAAATGCCGCCCGCCGCCAACCATTGACATGTCTCTTGATAGAGTTGCCAACAGTTGGAGGAGCAGAGGAGCAGTGGAGCAGTCGCACTCGGATCAGCCGGTCGGAACAGCCAACACATCTTGTGGTCTGGCCTGGTTGCTCAATCTTCCTGGTTTCAGCTGCCGCCAAGCCGTTGACATCAATTAGCTTATTTGAAAGCCGAGTTGGCAGAGGGAAAAATCTTTTTTATTTGTATGCCAATTAAAGAGCAGGATATTAAACTTAATTTATTTAGATTTCAAATGAAAAGTATCTTTATTTGCAACTTTCTTCATATGTGATTTATTTCTTTTAATGTAAAGAGTAATAGTTGAAGTTGATGAATCACAAATTAAATGTTCTCCTTGGTTAGTAGCTGACTTTTCTTTAAGTGCACCAGCCTGTCAGGCACTTCCAGAACTATCACAATCGTTAATGCAAATTATTGCATTGCTGGTAATTTTTACTCGAAGATAGAACCACCACTTCCAGGGACAGAGACCCCTTTTCAGATCCCACATCCACATATCATGTGGGCGGCGCCAGTTGGCAGCCTCTTCCTGCTCCACTCCTGGCTTTCCACCGGGTATCTTCTATCTTCCCTCGGGCCTCGCTTCATTAGTCGCCGCTCAATTTATTTCTCCTTTACACGCCAATTAATCAGATTATGTCAAAATGTGTCACTGGGTTAATGCAAATGTATTACGCTGGCCAGCGAGGCATGGACTCCTCCCATCCTGGGTATTTGTATTAGTAGCCACCATTCCCCATCCCAACGCATCCCCCTCCAACCCTCGATTCTCGACAAGACTCAATCGATTCCGCTGTCTGGGCACTCGGGAGAGGCTTTAAAGCCCGTCTGCCATCTGCATTTGGTTGTTTGGAAAGCGCTTAAGTCCACTTAATTAGTGAACTGCAACTAACAAAAAGCCGGGAAAATACAGTCGTAGAAAATCACATTTAAGCTGATTTAGTAGAGGGTTCGAGCGGAAAGGGGAAATGAATCAGGAAATGGAAAACGCATTTGTATATAACTACCTCGGGAGTGTCAGAAATTAATTGGGATTATATGCAGCTCTAATGTTTTTTATTCCAGGGAAAGCGTAACAGGGGAGTGTTTTATTTATCAAGGGGACCCGCTTTTAAATTCAGGAGAACACTGAAAAATAATTATTTAAACCAAAATGCTTTCATTAATTAACGCCAAATGTTTAGTTTAATGTAACGTTTTAAGTGCATTAGCTGGCCAAAAAACAAAGCAATCCGTCAAATCCCGCTTCGGTTGCCCTGACAACTGAAAACAATTTAATTTGGAAATCATTCTGGGAACAA
The DNA here is from genome assembly GCA_021224005.1 of Drosophila setifemur. NCBI lineage: Eukaryota > Metazoa > Arthropoda > Insecta > Diptera > Drosophilidae > Drosophila > Drosophila setifemur. The sequence continues at coordinate 615,001 of JAJJHY010010948.1, forward strand.
TGTAAAATCGCTGCAGCAACTCCATCGATGAGTTGGATCCCCACCCTTTTTTCGGGGGACTTGTTCATTTGGCATTCGGCAGAGAAGTCATTATGGGACACACCCGCCTACACAAATCGCCCCCCAAAAATAGATTCCAGCATATTTATCATTATTTTTTCCGCTTCACTTTTTGTCTCCGAATAAAGAGAGAACAATCATGTAAAGCTAAAGCTGGGTGCGGCGCGGTGCAAAAACAGAAAAAAGATATATAAAAAAAATACAACCATCAGTCAGTGCTTAATCACGCATATCACCCAACTTTCCGGGCTCCGAACCAACTTGTTCATTTTTTGGATTCATTTTTTGTTTTTGCATTTTTTGTGTTGTGTTTTTTTTTTAATTTTCTGGGCGTGTTTTGTCCCGGCTCATTGAAGGCGGCGCACGGAAGTTGGCACCGCAACGGAAATTGAGCCATCAAAAATAATGTATAACCAAATATTCATGCTAAATACGTTTTATATATGCGGCAGGCATACGAAATTCAGGTGCTCGACTTTCGCTTTTGCTCTCGCCAGTGAAGCTGTAAAAGAGAGTTGTAAAAATACTTTACAACTCATTAAAAATTATTATTGTTTCTGCATAAAGATGATGGCTAAGATGAGCCTGGTCCTTTCTTTTTTGTAAGACCCTTTCGTAGGTGTCAATTGCGTTCCTTTTCCACTGCCCCTCGGGGGTTGCTCTTTAAGATATTAGAAAACTGAAAATTGCGTATAATTTTGCGGCCGAATTCGGATGAAATTTGCTTTTAGAGGAGGTGAGGTTAAAACTCATTTTCCTCTTATTGCAGTTGAAAAGTTTTCGGGGTCTGCTTTTAGTTCCCACAAATTTCCCGGGGAAAAGGTTACGCAAAGTTTCCGCCCAAAAGGCGTTAAAGGTTTTCAGCGGTTCTTCGAGTGATTCCCAGAATGTTTAATTCAATTTGCTGAACTAATATTTCCCCGGGTGTTGGGAAAAGTTGATTACCAGCATCTGGTGGCCAAGAGAGATTGGATTGGGGAAAGTGAAGTGATAAAGATAACAGGTCGTCGATTGAACGATTTAATCACGCGGAACTAGGTTAATTCCATTAAAAAAAAACAAGATATTATTAAATGCTGTTAAATCGTGTTTAAAACCTTGTTGGTTTATCGTAAAAAGAATTCTACTTTCGATTTACACAATCAATTAAAATTCTGTTCATGTTTGCAACTCGACAATAAAATTGTTTTGATATAAAAATACCTCGGTTGCCAATAAATGATAACTGGCTTAATGAATACTTCAGTTAATTCCGTGTTGATGATTTCCCAGTTAAGCCAACTGATTACCTGAATAAAAGGGTTTCTGATTAATAAAATGTAATTCAATCATATTGGAAAGTCGAGTATTTATACATATTAATAAATATTCCGCGAATCAGGTATCTAATGCTCCTTTGTGACAAATTATTAATCTTAGGGACAACCGTTATTAGATTGTTCAAAACCTAAAAAGAAACTAGAATGAAAATTCTAAAAATCAGGTTCTGATAAAATCTCGTATAAATATTTGAATATTCAAGGGGTGTTATACATATATCTTGGGGACAACAATGCGGCATTTCCGGGACAATGTTTTTCAGCCAGTAAATGGTTTGGGTAAGACATCTCACTCTGCCATTACTCCATGTTTGTTCAACAATTTCGTTAAACGTTTTACGGGCCAAAAAAAAAGGGGGAAAATAGCTTCAGCGCCATTTCCCCATCGAGTGCCGTGTAGCCAATTCAATGCACTTTATTAATGGCATCCATGACTTGGCCGGGTCCTTTCTTTTGCCACCTCGTTGATGTCCTGGCCTCCTCCTCGTTGCTGCAACCCATGTCCTGCTGCGAGCCCTTCGCTTTGAATCCCCTTGTCTGCTGCAGTTGCACTTAATTTTATCTATTATCCTCCCTTTTTTGTCATTGTCTAAGGAAAATGAAGATTCAAAGCCATAAACCGGGATGCGCATGTATGTGTGTGTGTGTAAGAGAGTATCTAGCCATCAATGGCAAGACAAAAGTTGCCTGCATGCTTTCGCCACAGCTCTTGGCTTTGAGCCATTGTTGTTAGCCATGGACGGTCGGAGGATAGCATCTATCCTGGCAGCAGGTGTGCTTTTCTATGGAAAACCATGGCTGTCCCTGCCTGCTCCTGGCAGATGTGTGCTCCTCCTGCACTTGGCTGGAAAATGTGATAAAATGATTATAAAATAATTTTCATAAACAATGGCAGCACGTTTTTCTGTAGCTACGTGCAAAACTCACTTCTCACTTGTTCCACACCATCCGGTTGGGTGGATACCTGGTTACCTGGCTGGTGGTCAGCTCTTCTAATTGAATAGATTACGGGGTCAGCTTTTAAATGGCAACCGGCAACCTAAAAGTTTCAACTAATTTTATTCCGGGGGATGCTGTGCTCCTGGAGCTGTCATATGGCATGAGAATCTCTCTCATAACATTTTACTAGCGCCATAAATATTCGCATATGATGGGCTACTCCCACTCGAAAAAGGCGAAAAAATGCGGGATGGAGCTGCATTTATTATTAATCCAAATGCGTGGCCATAAAATGCAGTGAAAATTGCTTTTGCTGCCGACGGGATAGAGACTTGACTTTGATTAAATTTAAGGCCGAAAGAAACCTTAAAGTGAAACCGGTTGAAGGAGTCGGGGAAACCGACTCAATTAATTGAAATCAAACGAAATTCACCTGGACCACACAAACACTTCCTTTATACAAAAAAAAAATAAAAGAAAAATGGAAAATGGAAAACGGAAAACGGAGTACTCCACCCACATTTGTATTGGGCAATAAACATGTCTTAAAGCTCTCCTGACAGGCACAATTTGAACCAGTTTAGCCAGCCAGCTCAGCCGACGAACAGATGCAGACACCCAGATACAGATACAGATACAGCTAAAGCTAAAGCTACAGATAGAGATAGAGACCCTCAATTTGTGCGAATGCGTAGAGCAGGCAATTTGAGGCAAATTGCCATAACGAAGCCGGCACCGACAGCCTCAATAGATGAATAGAAAATCGTGTGGAGGAGCACTGGAGCAGGTTGGGAGTAGGGAGTAGGGTTCCTCCAAGAAGGAGGCCAAGGAGCAGCTGATGCAGTTCACATTTGCAACTTTATTTATCGCAACGAAAACATCTTGTAAATTTTCCACGTTATTTTCGCCTGCGGCCACGTTCTGTGCGGAAAATTCAACAATTGAATCCAAAGCGGTTCGGTCCTCGGTGCTCGGTCCTCCTCCCACCCGACCAAATCCACAGCCAAAGCGAAATTGATATGAAAATTCGTTTTAAGCCGGGACTGCCTTGCCACGCCCATCCTCTCCTACCACCGCCCCCGGGCAGGACTCTCTCTGTTCCACTACTCCAGTACTCCCTCCTGGCCATCCTGCGCCGCCTTGTTTTGATCATTTGCTTGTGATAAATTGTTCCATGTCGCTTGGCACTCTTGACTTTTATTGCTGGCCATGGGCAAGTCCACAGTCTGGCCATCAAAAAGTCTTTGGCCGTGTTTTTTGTAGCTGTTCTGTAGCAACTGGAAAAAAAAAACTAGCTAACTTGGCCCAAATGCAATGCCAGTGCACTGCCAAGCTAGTTTCAGTTTATTTGCCGCGCGCGACAAGATTGTGTGCCAGGCAAATACAAATTTGATATCATTTTTCAACGCCAATTTTAGGATAGAAATATTCACTTATTTTCCCGCCTGCTGCCTGCCGCCTGCTGCCTGCAACGCACTGACATTCGGGGGCGTGGCCAAGAGTGACTTTTGTGGTTTCAATTTTGCCGCATGACGCATGAAATTTCCGCTCCTTTTTGTGCGATTTTTATTTTTTTTTGCATTATTTTCCCCCGAGTTTGAGGCAGCCTAACAAAATCGAGAGAGAAAAAAAATAGTATTGAAATCCATGTTCTTTATTGATTCGATTTGGGTTAAGCAAGTGAAAGGAATTTGATTTATGTGGAATTTTTGAAGGAAAAACTTTGCTCGAATCGAAATATCTGTGATTGGCAGACTTCGCTGCTCGTATGTACAATACTATTTAAAGTTCAAAGACGGTGAATAAAAATAAATAAATAAAATGGATCTTCAATCTCCTAACTTTGCTTTGCTTAACCATAAGGAATTGCATCAAATGAATTCTTATTTATAAATGAAAACAAATGTAATTTCTAATAGCATCCCAAAACCTCTTTCAAATAAATATGTAAATTTCGACTTTTAAATTTATCCTGATTAAAGAAAATATATCTAAATTAAACGATTTGTGTGATGGTCTCAAATTCCCGATCCCTTTTTATCTCCGGAGGCATTCACTCGTTTGTTGGCCAACTTCATCCGCTTTATCTTCCCCCAAAATATCAGTGGTATGCGAGTATCAGTGGAAACCCCATTAAAGACATTAACAAAAGTTACGCCCACACATTTTGGGTCTTTTGTTTATCATTTGTATGGATTTGACAATCGAAAGACAAAAGTCACAACTGGAAAATTATTCATGGTCGGCCACTCAGAACTAGATGAGGGAAAAGCGGTGGGGGAATTCAGTACTCCTCTTTTGGCTCTGTGAAAATGCATAAACCAAACAGAGCGAGACCAGCTAAACAAAAGCCCAGAACCGAGGGTCGCATAATGCACTTTTGCTTTTATATACGTATATTTTCTTTTCGATGTGTTTTTGTATGTCTGGTTTTTTGCTTCTTTTTTTCCTGCTCTTTTTCCAGCTGAAATTTCCGGTTGGGCTTTTGTGTGTAATCCGCCAGAGACGCGGCTTTGCATGATTCGGATTCTTATTTGTTGTTTTCAAAGTTGAATGACTCTCCCCCTGCCGCAGTTGGCTGCTAAAAAATTCTGGGCACACCGAGCTCGAGCTTGGATTCGAGAGCTGGATTCAGAGCCCGACTTCAGTTCGGAGGGGTTCAATCAAATTGCAATTATCGTAAGCACGTGGTTCGGTATTCGGTCGGTACTCAAATCTACGATTCGTGACGCTTTTGATTTATGCTGAAGCATTTCCAGAGCCCCATACTCCATGACTCAGCACTGGCATTCTGAAGATCTCTCTCTCTGGATTTTTGATGATTTTTCGAGATCACAAAGTGTAACCGCAGGGCTTTCTATTTCTGTTTCTATTTCTTTACATACGAAAGATACTTCGTAGGGCTCAGCTGGGCAACTTAATTAGTTTGGTTTGTTGATAAACAAAGGTGGATGGAAAGGTGGCCAGGTAAACGGATTATTATTCGGTTGCCTTTCCAAGGCTCCCCGTGGCTTCTCACTTTGTTGATTTATTGTAGTTTTTATTAACGTTCATTGGAGACGGAGACGGAGATTCGCTCCCTCAAATGTGCCCCGCATAGGGGATTAGTTTCGCCAAAAAAAAAATTAAAACTAAAAGTGAAAACACGCTTAGATTGGCTCCAATGATAGTATTCAAATTGGTTTTATTTGCGCTGCGAATGATTAAACAGTCGGGGGACGATTGCAATCAAAAGCTGTATCTATTTGATTACTACTTGGGGATTTATCCATCTGTTCCATCTGTTGCATTTCAATTATTCGAAATATGTATCTGGCTCGTGGGGGAAATCAGGGAGCCCATGTGCTTATCCTTTTTGCAGCCGAATTGAAAATAGTAACATTTGCAAAAGCCAATAACAAATGCATTCCCCATACATCAGCGCCACATTCTATCAATATCAATTCATATTCCTCTGTATATATATATATAGATGTACATATAGATATGTGAATATGCGGGGGAGCTGTGAGATTTGGTATGCAAGTCAACGTTGAAAATTATAATGATATTCATTGAGATTTCCCTCACGTACCCAAAGTACATCAATCAAATTGAAATGCAACCACCATGTCTCTCTTTCACTCATCTCGTAATGCATTTAAGCAACATAATATTGTTATAAAAAAAAGAGGCATTACAGTAGAAATTACATAACTTGAAATTTCTCTGAAATTTATAAATCATATTTCATACAAATAAGTCTCAATAAATTGAGTTTATATTCAAAATTCTTTATCATAATTAAGGAATTTTAATTGTTATTCATATTCTTTTCAAAGAATTTAATACTTTTGTTCAGAATTTGTAATTAGCTTCGATTGTTTTATTAACGTTTAATATTATAAGGATCAGTTATGGCTTTAAAGCAAAAAAGGTATATTAAATTGGTCTCAATTTAAAGTCTATTAATATAAGAATTTTTCCAGATAGATTGCAACTATGGAATTTTTATATTTGTTAAATTTTTCTCTTGAATCGAATTTATTTTTTTCGACATAAAGGACAGCCCACTGTAGTTTTCCTTGCAACTTATATTTTCGCTCGTGACATAAGAACAATATTTTCCAATTAAACTTTGGTTATCATGCAGCAAAAGAAGGAGCTGGGGGAAATCAACTTCCAGGGAATTTCGAGAATAATAAAATTTATGCAAGGCCAAACAGAGACGGAAACATCGAGAGAGTGAGAGAGAGTCAAAGAGAGGGGGGGAGTCGCTTTGAGTGGAATGTTGCTTTAACTAATTAGACACTTGTCATTCGTCGTAATGTTGTAATAAATACCGTTACAATGTCATTACCGGCATTACTCGTTGGCATTTCTTTTGCACCTCTCTACCTCTCTTTCACTCGGCAACCGCATCTCTCTTTCACTCCTTCACTGAGTTGAGTATTCGTCAATGGCTTGTTAGTTTACTTGTCTCATCTTGTCTCTCTCTCTCTCTCTCTTTCTTTTTGTGTCTTTATACCCCTTTCGGACTTTATTTAAAACTTTGTTTTGCTTTACAGCTTAGAATTTTTAATGAGCTTTCGTCTGCCTCATACTCCTTACATTATTTTTGTTGTTTTCTTCATGTATTTTCATGTTGTTTTTCCGCCTTTCGTTTGGTTAGTTCTTTCGTTCCGTTCTTAAATGTCATCTATTTTTGAGGCTTGTTCTTTGCGCACTTTTTTTTCTCAGAGAAAACTCTACGGGGTCATTGTTTATTTCGAGTGCTATTTACTCGAGCCGTACTTTGCTCTTGGTCGTGTTTAATCTCCCATTGAAACCAGAAACCGGAGCTTCTTTCTTTGCTTTTTTATTTAATATTTTCCAGTCCCAGGGGGGGAAAGTCATTAAAGTTCTTTCAGAATTTTTAAATTGAAGTTGCAGTTATTTTTTTTTTAGATACAAGTTTTGGGAACAATTATCTTATTGCTCAATTTCCCCCCCTAATTTGTTGAGGTTTTCTTATTTGTTCCTTTGCAGCTGTAAGAGTCTCTAGAATTTCCCATGTTCCGACCTCTTTCGTCACCTTCTTTTAACAAGTTCCTCCCCCAGCTACTCCGCCCTGCAATATACGATCGTTCCACTAACCTATCCCACTTTTTTATTGGCTTTTCCCAAACAACCTCTCCCCAACCCCCCCTTGTTGCACCTTTCCACTTATCGCACCTTGGCCCTGAAGAAAACACAACAGAACAGAACCTGAAACCAAGACCAGGCAAGACAATAAATATCTTAACTGAAACATTGGCGTTGGCTTATCTGCGGGTAAATATTGCCCAACATAATTTACACTACTGAGATAGATAGATACAATTGGGTAAACAGAATGCAGTCAACCTTTTTGCTTGGCAAACAACTCCACGATGTCTGGCTAATTAACGCCACTCAAGTTTGGTAAGAGGGGGGGATTCTAGGGGAAACGGGGAAAGGGCGTGAGCTGGGAAATTTCGGCGTAATTGAGTGGCTTATTGACCCTTGGCATTACCCAAACGCACACACAAACAAAACGAAAAACAAAAAAAAACACAAACCAACGTATTTTGTCATATTTGCCCAGAACAACAACAAGAAAACAACAAAAACGAGAGAAAACGAAATAATAAACACTGAATCCTGTCGAACCGGTTTATATAAATAGATAAGCGCATAAAACAACGTTCATTACGCAAGAATGTGCCCTAAAACGATGCAACAAAGTGCCTAAGTTTACGTGCAGTTTTTTTTTCCGTGCTTTTGCTCTTCGGTTGATGCCGCAGCGGCAGCGCAAAAACCTGAAATCTGCATAGAGCAAGATTAATTAACTCGGAGCAGCGGAGACAAGGAGAAGGAACGACGTTCGTGCTTCCAGCTCGGGGGAAACGATTTCCAGGCAGCTCCAGGATGCGCTTGTTTTCCAGCAGCGTTCAGGCCGCAACCTCAGCCGCCGCCGTTGCCAACAGTTCCAGCGATGAGGCCGGCGAAGTTATTGAAAATTCCCACACCCGCCGATCCGGTCATCCGGCCAAGTCAAGGTCGCTGGAACGCTATGCCGGTGCCCCCAAGATCCATCAGCGCAGTGTGGATCTCCTGCCACCCTATGCCACGCCCACTGGCAGCACACGCCGCCGCCTCCTCGCCCCCTTTCGGTCGATGAAGCGTCGCAGTCGGAGCAGCAGCAGCAGCAACGAGTCGCATCAGTTCAGCAGCCAGCTGAATCAGTTGAACCACCTCAACCAGCTGAGCCACCTCAACCACTTGAACCACCTGGTGGTGGTCAATGTGGGAGCGGGCGCTGAGGATAATGGCGGTGTTAAAGTGGGCGTGGCCAAGGCCAAGGCCAGCTCGCAGAGCGGCGACAGCGGCACTGGAGGCACTGAATTGGAGCACGAAATGGAGCAGGATGATGATGACGAGGAGGAGGAGGACGAGGACGAAGACGAGGAGGATGAGGGCGAGGAGCTGGACGAGCTCAGCCTCAGCTACTCCCAGCTCAGCAGCAGCGGCTGCGACGAGGCCGAGAGCAGAGCAGCGGCAGAGGATCGACATGCAACAGCAGCGACAGCAAAGACAGTTGCACCGCCGCCAACACTGGCGCAACATGTTGCCGACGAGCGGCGACGCAACATGCTCTCCCTGTACTCGTCCTCCTCCGAGGAGCAGCTCCATTGCCGCCTGGGCGATATCACCCTGGTGGACGACACCTACTCCAACTACGATCCGCAGAACGAGGCCGAGCGCATGTTCCTCCAGGTCGTGGGAATATTACGCGACGAAAACGAGGTTTGTGTACTGGCTAACAGCGAACAGTCGTGGCCAGAAAATTGGCCCAGCTTTGCAATTTCCCTACATTTTCTGGTATTTTTGAGCGCTTTTTAAACCAAATAATAGTTCTCGATTCGGCTAATTAATAATAATTTGTAATTAATTATTTCGTTATAAAATTCGAAAGATATAATACAAATTTTCCGATTTGTATAAGGTGTTTATAGAGCAATTTTTCATGAAAATATTTATTATTTTACAGTAATATTTCATAATATTTTTAGATATTTAGATTTATAATTTTATTTTAATGGGAAGCAAATGCAAGTGACCAACACAAAAAATATATCACATACATCAAAAAGTCTTCTCTACGTCGTTTTCTTTAATTTTCCTAAAACACAACTCAAAGTAATACAATTAAATAAGTACCAAATTAAATAAATTGGTTCACTGCTTTCAACATCTTTATTACAAATATAATTCCATTCCATTCAACTGAATTAACTGGTGTAAAAAGATTTGTATTTTATGATGACGAATTAAAGCCAATATTCATTTAAATGTGCCATTTTAATTAAAAATATTCTTTGCAGTCCCCAGTCTCCCTTTTTCCATCATTTCCTTTGAAATCTTGATTAATTCCCGCCCGCAATCATAAAGAATTCGTTTTCGTCGTTGGCCGTGATTTATTTAAGTAGACATGTCCTTGTTGAAACAAAAAAAAAAACAACAAAAATTGCAAACTGCTAACCGAGTTCTCCTTTCTCTCCGCCATTTTCTCTCCTTTCGACCAATCCCCTCGTTTCCTTTGAATGAAACTTTTTCAGTCTCACTTGCAATTTCAATTAATTAATGCAAGCAAGGCTTTCCGTTTTAAGCTTCACTGAACAAGGAGTTCAAATAAAGGGGGAGAAGTAAAAAATATGGCCAGCGCCAGCTTGATAGTTTGATTAATTTAATTGTATACGAATAACTCTGCTCAAATCATATTGCTACTACAAATCGCTATCCTGAAAAAGGTTAAGAAAATATATGTTTGGAAAATACCTAAATAATTGAACAATTCTCAATTTCAAAACATTCTAAATTACAAATATAAAACATTATTGGTTTTAGTTTATTTAATATAATATTTTTTTGAAGTTACATATATTCTTTTCTAATACACACATTTTATTGCAAAAATTGTATACCGTCCCACATAAATCTGGTATTTCAAAGTATGATGCATGTAGCTGCAGCAAATACAAAGCATATTTAATAAAATATGTTGCTGCTAGAGAGTCCTTTGGTTGGGTCTCTATGATGCCATAGAAAATCTGGCGACAGCATTTGCTTTATTTAATTAACCATGTTACCTGTTCACGAGCCGCAGGTGTAGCCGGGCCAAGGAATTGTGATGGAGTCAAGCGGCGGCGGGTATTAAATTACACAGAGTTGGACTTTTTTTAAGTACACGCCATGGACAAACGCCCACAACTAAGGCGAGCACCTACCGAGCTCCACCTCCTTGTTGACTTTGCAAGGATTCCTTTGGCAGAGCCACACACACACTCGGAATGATTTAAGTTGCGAGCCAAGGTGGCAGCTTTAAAAGTGCATTGCACTCTTATCAGAGAATGACTTCCATTTACCCAACCCCTCAGACCCAACCCCAACCCCAACCCCAACAGCCCCACAGTCAGTAATGACTGTTCGATGGCAAACAAGAGCCTTCGTGTGCCTTTGTTGGCTTGTTGCCACTAATTAATGGAGGTTCCGCAAATGCGGGGTCGGGGGATTGTGAATTTATTGTAAACATCAAATTATTGATTGCCAGCGACAAGCTGGACGCAGCCTTTGGGGCTCCTTTGTGGGGAGCTCTGCGTCGTCGCTAATTAAAAAAGAAATGGGAGGCAGCCCTCAAAGCAACCGCCGCACACAAAGGCTTTTCTTCCGCAGGAGTTGCAGAAAATAATTTGTGTGCTTAATTAGCGGCAAAGGCAGAGCAATTGCAACTGCAACTGAGGTAGACCCAAATGCGAAGGAAGCCTTTGAGCAGCAAACAAAGTAATTAATAAAAGGAAACCCACAACAGAAGATTATTTTATAAGATTTGATATTTAAAATGGAAATTCTAATAGTTCAAAAAATGTGACCTAAAAAACCCTTATACCCTTGGAATATTTATGGAGATTTGCATTTAACTTTTTGAGCTACCCCAAAACATGGCAAAATCAAGTGAATATTCTCCAAATAACTTTATAAAGCCGAGAATGCAACAATTGCCGTCACTGGACGTCACTGGGGAAGTGGCACAAACAAGAGCGACACCCCAGCAAAATACATGGCTGGCATACACACGGACAAGTGCATTATGGGGCATAAACTTGCCCCTTGGGGGCCACAAAGAGTTAAAGGCTGGAAAAGCTGAGGCAAAAGTTCCAAATCAAAAACTCAAACTCCAAGAAAACTAAATTAAAAAACTACACAGAAGCCAGAAACGGAGAAGGAGCAAGGAGTCCTTTCTGCCAAAGGGGTTCTGTGGAAACAGAACAGAACAGAAAACTAAATGAAATAATAAAGTAAACGAAGACGGAGCTGTGTGTGGGTGTGGGTGTGGGTTTTCGAGGTGGTTCCAGAAGTCCTTCCCTCCTTGCTGGTGGTGCAGAAACTTTTGCTTTGCCCAGGTAAATGCATTTTGCTTGTTGCATGCAAAACGCCAGGCAATGAAAGTTCTTGTTGCCGGGTTATGGAAGTGGAAATGAAAATGGCTGCGAAGGAAAACGGGGTGTCAAGGTAAAAATTGAAAAGCGAATGCGAAAATTTTCTCATGGCTCGGGGAAAATGGGCCAAATGAAACGTGGTGCTGCACCTGCTGCTCCTTTGCGTCCTGTTGCTCCTGTTTCTGTTGCTTGTGCTTGTGCTGGTGCTTGTGCTGCCTTTTCCAGTTCCGAGTTGCAAAGCGCCAAATTGGCGGAAAGCGAGAAAAGGACGCCGGGAGAAGTTTTTGGGATACCAGTGCATACAAAGCCCATAAACGTTAAGGCTCAAGCTGGCTGCTTTTAACTGCTAATGAAGAAGCTACTGCACACACACTTAAAAAAAATAAGGCAGTTAAGCTAAGGAAGGGGATGTAGCAGCAGAGACTCCTTCGCACATATTTAGCCCAACTAAATATGATTTTGAATATAATCCTTGGGCTTAAGAAATTTAGGAGAAATCATTCGACTAGGAATTCCAAAGAAGTAGATTTTTGCTATTGTTATTTTAAAGTTTTCTTTCAAAACAAAACAATTAAGTTGTGCGTAAAAAGTATCTTGGAAATTATAAATTTGTACATACAAAAATGAAGCAGAAAGCTTATCAATTTTTTTGTCATATATTTATACCCTTGCAGAGGGTATTATAATTTTGACCAGAAGTTTGCAACGCAGTGAAGGAGACATTTCCGACCCTATAAAGTATATATATTCTTGATCAGCATCACCAGCCGAGTCGATCTAGCCATGTCCGTCTGTCCGTCTGTCCGTCTGTCTGTCCGTCTGTCTGTCCGTCTGTCGGTTGCTATGTAAACTAGTCCCTCAGTTTTAAAGCTATCGAGCTGAAACTTTGCACCAACCCTTCAATCTGTTGCAGTTAGTATATAAGTCGGAACGGCCGGAACACTACATCACATAGCTGCCATAGGAACGATTAGGAAAAAGTGTCATAAATTCGCCATTTTTAAATATATATTGTTTATTTCTTGGTAAACTCTATTTAATAGCAATTTTAACATATCCTGAAAGTTTCATCAAAATCGAACTACTATATCCTATAGCTGCCATAGGAACGATAGGAAAAAATGGGCCATTGAGCATAACTCTGGTGTTTTTTAAGACAATTAATTCATTCTTGAGAAAAACAGTTTTCATAGGCATTAAAGCCTTTTTTAAAAATTTAAAAACAAAAGATCGGATCACTATATCCTATAGCTGCCATAAAATTGATCGCACAGTTTTAAGGCAACTGGTCTGCAAGGGTATTCTAAGCTTCGGGTACCGAAGCTAGCCTTCCTTTCTTGTTTTTATTTAAATTTATTCCGACTTATCCAATTTAAAATAGGAACAAAGACCTTGCTCCGGATTTGCCATTACTTCCTATATTGTCTAACAAACTGGGGATAACATTTCCCGCCCCTTAAAATAGACACAATAAGCTCTTATTGCAACTTCAGCCCCACGGAGCTCATAATCATAATTAAAGTTGTGAAAGAAGACCACAACAGTATTTGCTTTCTTAGGGGGATGCATATTAAATGCATTGTCTGGTTTGTTTATAGTATTTCTGCCTGGACTTAAATTATGGAACAGCTGGAGGGGATGTATAGTGCAACAGGAATTCATTATCCATTCATTCAACAATCCATTCAATCGCAAAGTGCACGTAACTGATTTTCTATTTCGTCTGTGTGCTTGCAGAAAATGCGTCAATTCCAGAAGATCCTGGAGGACCTGAGCTCCCGCGTCGCCTTAGCCGAGCAGACGAAATCTTCCTGGCTGCCACCCGCCACGGTGGGCGAGGCCAATGAGCAGATGCAACAGCTGCAGCGCCTCCGGGACAAGATGACCACGGCCAGCGCCCTCCTGGATGACTGCAACGAGCAGCAGTCCTTCTTTACAGCCAACCAGGTCCTGGTGCCCACGCCCTGTCTCTCCAAGCTGGAGGATTTGAACACGCGGTGAGTGCTGTCCGTCATTCTATTCCCTTTGAGCTCCTATTTCAACGGATGGATTGTTGCAGCATGAAACTCCTGCAAATCGCCATGGACGAACGCCAGAAGGTCCTGTGCCAGAACGGAGCCCAGCAGACGCACGAGAACGGCGACGACGGACGCACCACATCCAACAGCGGCACCATCGGACCTCTGCCCAATCTCGGCCAGAGCGTGAAGCCTCCCTGGGAACGGGCCACCACCGCCTCCAATGTGCCTTACTATATCGAGTGAGTTGGCACAGCAATAATAATTATTTTTTAGATATTTTAAACTACTTAAATTTCAAAATTTAAATGGCGAAATATCAATTAAATTTAAGGAATGGGAATAATTTTTGTATTTTTTGACTAGACAAAACATAATTTCAAAATTCGCATCTATTAATTCTGACATATTTAAAATTGAAATTGAATTAAAATTTAAGAATAAATATAATTTGAGAAATCGCATTTCTTAATACGGTCATATTTACAATTTAAGATTCATTTAAAATTAGTGAATTTGTTAAATGGACACATGACCATCTAAGTCTTGAAGACTATATTCCTTATATAAGTTAAAGGTTTATAATTTCAATTAAGCAAATAAATAATTTGCAATTTGCAGCCACGAACGAGAGACTACGCACTGGGACCATCCGGAGATGATTGAACTGATGAAGGGCCTGGCGGATCTGAACGAGATTCGCTTTTCCGCCTACAGGACGGCGATGAAACTGCGTTCGGTTCAGAAGCGATTGGGTGAGTTAATAGTTTGACCCATTTCACTCTGAAATGTAAACAATGATTAATCCTCATGGCAAAACAGCTCTTGACAGGATAAACATGGCCACCGCCTGCGAGTCCTTCGACCGACATGGCCTGAGGGCCCAGAACGACAAGCTGATCGATATCCCCGACATGACCACGGTGCTGCATTCGCTCTACGTGACAATCGATAAAATTGATTTGACGCTGATGCTGGACCTGGCCATCAATTGGATCCTGAATGTCTACGATTCGCAGCGCACCGGCCAGATCCGGGTGCTGAGCTTTAAGGTCGGGCTGGTGCTGCTCTGCAAGGGTCATCTGGAGGAAAAGTATCGCTACCTCTTCCGTCTGGTGGCGGACACCGAGCGAAGGGCGGATCAGAGGCGGCTGGGACTACTGCTGCACGACTGCATTCAGGTGAGCTACAAATACAGTTTGTATATTTTAATAAGTCAAGTGTTATTTGAGAATCGTTTGTTTGTAATATAACAAAAAAAAATCATAAAAATACCATTGAAATTTAAATTAATTAATTGATAGGTATTCATTTAATGAAGTTTTAATTTAAATAGTTTCATTTTCATATATCATTTGCTCATGTAACAACCAACCTTAACATTTCACTATCTCATTAATAATATATTTAAATATTTAAAAAATTGTTTGAATTGCATTGAAGTTCTTTTGAATATCAGAAAATAATTGAAGTACTCATAACAAGTTTTAAATAATACATACAATTTTGCAATGTATGAAACATACAAATAATTAATATTACTCAAATAAAATACAATTGATGTATTAATTCGATAATCAAGTCAATTTAATGGCGTTTAATTAAAAAAAAAGTTTAAAAAAATCCATTACAATGTTATTAGCAATATATTGTTCCTTTGAATATCAATAACATAAATTCAGTAGCCATAACAAGTTTAATGAAACTTATATACTTTATTTTATTTGTTTGTGTACAAATGGGGAAAAAATACCAATGTCATTATAATGAATTTTTTGGCGATTTAAATTTAAGTGTTCTTTTTTATTTGGTATATGCTACAACACTTTAAATAATTTATAACTAAATTATGTTAGTACAAAGTTATTTCATTTAAATATCGAACAAATAACTGTTACACATTATTAATGCAATGTTGTTCTCCTTTAAAATCAGAAACAAAAAATAAGACCATATTTCAACAGTTTAAAATAAATAATTAACCAAACAATATATATTTATTCTGCTTTACAGGTGCCCCGACAACTCGGCGAAGTGGCCGCCTTTGGGGGCTCCAACATCGAGCCGTCGGTGCGTTCCTGCCTGGAGCAGGCGGGCATCTCTCAGGAGGCTATCGATGGCAACCAGGAAATCTCCATCGAACTGCAGCACTTCCTCGGCTGGCTGCAACACGAGCCACAGAGCCTGGTGTGGCTGCCAGTGCTCCACAGACTGGCAGCTGCCGAGGTGGCCAAGCACCAGGCCAAGTGCAACATCTGCAAGGAGTACCCGATCGTGGGCTTCCGGTATCGGTGCCTCAAGTGCTTCAACTTCGACATGTGCCAAAAGTGTTTCTTCTTCGGCCGCAACGCCAAGAACCACAAGCTCACGCATCCCATGCACGAATACTGCACCACGGTGAGTGGATTAGCCTTTGATTGGCCTCTGATTGGGTTCGCAATTTATTTAACACCTGAATTACTTTATTATATTTTATAGACCACTTCCACCGAGGACGTGCGCGATTTCACGCGCGCCCTGAAGAACAAATTCAAGAGTCGCAAATACTTTAAGAAACATCCTCGCGTGGGCTATCTGCCCGTACAGAGTGTTTTGGAGGGTAAGTTTGGATTTAATCAATATTAGGATTTTAGTTTTAAGAAACAATATTTGAACTCTAATTTTAAGAAACACAATAAGTAGTTCTACCTTCTGCTAACTTTATTTGTTATAGTTCATAATGAACTATTCTTGGTATCTATATGAAGGTGGATTTCTTCCACAAAAAATTATAAACCTATAATTGAAACTTCTAATAGTTGGGCCCAGTAAAAACAATTCATTTAAATACTTAAATATTTATACAACTTATCTTTGTGATTGTGGATTTTTTTTACAAAAAAATAATAAAACTATATTTAAAGATTCTAAAAGTTGGACCATCAAAAAGAACACATTTAAATATTTAAATCAAATTAAAGAAGTACTCTTTCGTATATAAAAGCTAAAAATATTATTTAATTTAAATTTTCTAAGGGCCCAGTGACAGTGATTGTAAATAATATCACTCATACGGACTTTTGTTTTTACACCTAAATAAATATGCAAAAATATTTTGACAGGTTTTTCATTTAAATTTAATTTGAAAAATCATATTCATATAATAGCTTATTTAATTAAATTCAAACCCAAGTATGTTTCTAAAATTTCATTTAAATTCTCCCTCCTTCAGGTGACGCTCTGGAGAGTCCTGCCCCCAGTCCACAGCACACAACGCACCAGCTGCAGAACGACATGCACTCCCGGCTGGAGATGTACGCCTCGCGTCTGGCCCAGGTGGAGTACGGAGGCACAGGATCGAACTCCACACCGGACAGCGACGACGAGCACCAGCTGATCGCCCAGTATTGCCAGGCACTGCCTGGAACCAGCAACGGCAGTGCGCCCAAGTCACCTGTCCAGGTGATGGCCGCCATGGATGCCGAGCAGCGGGAGGAGCTGGAGGCCATAATCCGCGACCTGGAGGAAGAGAACGCCAACCTGCAGGCGGAGTACCAGCAACTGTGCACCAAACAGCAGAGCGGCACGCCGGACGACTCCAACGGAATGCAGCACTCCAGCTCCAGCATGACGGGACTGTCCGGTCAGGGAGAGCAGGGACAGGTGCGTCGGAAACTTATTAATATTTTTTAAATGGTTAATCAATAACACTCTCCTCTTCCAGGACATGATGGCTGAGGCCAAGCTGCTGCGCCAGCACAAGGGACGCCTCGAAGCCCGCATGCAGATCCTGGAGGATCACAACAGACAGCTGGAGGCCCAGCTGCAGCGATTGCGACAGCTCCTGGACGAGCCCAATGGAGGCGGAAGCAGCGCCACCAGCAGCGGCCTGCCCAGCGCCCCCGGCTCTGCCCTCAACTCGAAACCCAACACCCTGCAGACCCGCTCGGTGACCGCCTCCCAACTGAACACCGATTCCCCGGCCAAGATGAACCAACAGAATGGCCACTACGAGCACAACTCAAGTGAGTACAAATCTTGTGGGGGGAGGTGATAGCATATATATATATGTATATTCCTGTACACATCGTGTTGATGGGGCTCAGCTTTTGTGTGGCAATTAGCTTGTTTGGCAATTAGCTTCGAGGGGAAGGTGTTATAATTCTGCATTCCAACTAGGTTTTCAACTCAGAGTTTTATTAATTGATTAGCAGGTGGAAAACTCACATATTTGAAAGAAATTGTGGTTGGAAAAGTGGTTGGAGAATTTTAAAAAGCATAAAATAAAGGCATTCTTTAGTCTTACACTTAAAATAAATTATTAACTAATAACTAGTCGACTATTAATATTTCGATTTCAATGAAGATTACATACATCATTTTGAATACAGAATACTAAAAATAAAATAGAAACATATAACTAATATAGAGAAATAAATGGTTTTCAAATTTTTGTTATTATTCACAATTTTGCCACAGTTAAACTTAAACAAATTTATTGCGAAAAATTGGCTTTAAAGATGCTTTGGAGTGAATATGCTTAATGCGAAATATCTATTTAAAATGGAATTCATCAATTATAGGAAATTGAATGCTCAAACTATAATTTAGGTCTAGGTAAACTGTTTTATTGAGGAAGTAATTCAAGATTGTTTAGGAGCAGCGGCAGGCTCTAATGTTGATCAGGAGCAGGAGCAGGAGCATGTGAACTAACAGAGAGTGACAAGCCTGGCCCCGCAGGCATTAGCAAAGAGGCTCGCTAGCAAACTAACCTCTAATTGTGTGTGCTGTTCTTGTCTGTTCTGTTCTGCTCCGACCCACTCTATATATCCTTGCACAACCCCCCGAAACCCATCGATATCCTGCGCTGCAAAACCGCAAATGCAAATGCAAATGCAAACGCACAGAGGGAATTATGCTGCCGGGGATGAACAGTGAGCTGCAGCAGCAGCATGCCCAGCTGGCCAGTTTGGCGGCCAAGCATCATCAGCACCAGCTCAGTGGAGCCCTCAACGCGCTGCATCAACAGCAGCAGCAGCAACTGGCGCAGCAGCAGCATCCGCAGCAGCATCCGCAGCAGAGGAGCCTGATGACAGGCAACGGAGGCCTGGACATGTCCGGTGGCATGCAGACGTCGGCCGGATATTTGGGGGACGACGGACGTCCGCCCCCGCCCCCTCATTCCAGTCTGATGCAGCACCAACATCACCAGCAGCAGCAGCACATGAACGGTGCGGAAATTGCTGCCTCTCACTGTCACCTTTGTAGTCTGCTCAATTTTCTGGCAGCCACTGTTGAATTTTGAGTTCCGTCTCGTTTTTTGTTGCCTACTTTTATGCGCTGAATATTATTTATATTTTTTTATTTGTGCTGATTTATTTGTCTAGATTTTATTGTACAATTGACTTTTACATTTTATTGTACAATTGATTGACACAATTTAGTTTTTATTATTGGTCATTCTTTGAAGGTTTTTAATGATTTTTTTTAAATTTAAAAAATGTCTTGTGAACAACAATTTATTTTAGCATGTATTATGTTTTTGTTGTTTCTTGGGATTCAGCTTTTAGTTTTCACCTGAATCTTTTATCGAGAGGCGCATCAGAATTTATTTTTTTTTTAGTTTATATACAGGTGTATATGTGACATTTATTTATTTTATGTTGGATAATGATTATCTTAAAGTGTTTTTAACGACAAAACTGCAACATGTTTAACAGATGTTTTTGTTGTTCCTGGGTTTTGTAGTTTGTAGCTTTCGTTTTTCTTCGCTTGAATTATAAGATTATTAAACAGAGGTTTATTTGTGTTTTAGCTGTATTCTCCACCTATTGAATTCTTTAGTGTGTTTTTCGTTTGCAAATCTTATTTTTCCCTAATCAATGTTTGTGTTGATGTTGTATCTTGGTATTACAATTTCTTCCCTATGTACTAATCTCGAATATTTCTCTTGCTCTGCTCTCATTTCAATGCCCTCACAGATCTTGCCTAGAAAGTTTTGGATTGAAGCGGTAATGCAGCAATTTGTGTTGTCATTTTACAATTTCAGCCAATTCTAGATAAATGAATAAAACGCAGTTACTAATCCCAGTTTTTCCTCCTCCTCCAAATAGAGAACGCTAGTGGCCTGGTGACCGTCATAACCGAGCAGGAAATGGAGAGCATCAACGAAGATCTGGACGAGACGTCGAGCAGCAACACCACGAACACAACGACGACGACGACTACGGCAACCACAGAGAAAACCTACGTGGAACTACATAAATAACACCTTCGATACTTAAATATAACAAAACAAAAAACAACAACAAAAAAACCGGAAAGCATGCAAAAGAATTAAATGCAAGGGCGGAAATAAAATTGGCGGGCCTGCAAATATTCTAAATACATATACCTAAATCCGTAAAGATAAATCCATATAAATATTGTGGTACATATATTTATACATTTGCATACGAAGGGAAATCAGATGGGGAAGAGTTTCGAGAAAAGCTCGCGCGAAGGCGGAGCGTACTTTTTTAGTAGTTATGAGAAGATACAAATCTACATATATTATATACATATATCGAAGCATAAGTAAGTGAGACATATTGAAAGCTGGAAATAATGCAGAAATGATTTAAAGTTTAGATAAGCGCTAACTCCCACACATACATACATAAATACGAAATAATGTTAAAAAAGAAAAAAACACCTATATCATAAATTAAACATAATCATAATTTGCTAGTACATGCAAAATTGTTATAACTCGCACTATTTTCAAAAAGAAACGAAAACGGATAGGAAGAACAAAATCGATTCAAAGATACAAAAATCACTAAGCATTCTCTGGTTTAGCCCTCACATCATTTGGAAGCTTATACAATAAGCGTGTGAAATGTGTAAATGTCAATCAGTTTTATTCGTATCCTTATTTATTCCGAGTTCTTGTGTATTATTTCTTAATATTATTTAATATTACTATCTGTGCTAACTGAAAGTGTGCTGCAATGTTTTTAATTAAAGAACTATTATCGAAAATCACCCATTCTTCTTTTTCTTTTAGTTTGGTTTTTATTTGTAGTAGTTAACGAGATCTTCAAGAACCTAATCATATGCTGACGAAAACGATCACAAAATGGACCACCTTTTCTATCTATATATATATATTCGAATTGAATCTAATCTACTACATACCAGAACCATCACAAGCATTAGATAATCCACACCATTCCAATCGCAACTAGTCAAATTACACTTGGATAACTCAGATATACTTACAAACAGTATCGAAAACTGCTTTAACATACCTAAATACCACAAAGTACTAATCGAATCGATCAATTTAGATGTCTAAAACTTGATACCCAATATCGTACAATACTCACATCAATGTAAGCAAAAGATATAGCCGAAAGAGAGGAGAGTTTTAATCTAGATATGTCCCAGATCAATAAATATTTATACATATATCGAATATTTACTAGATATAAATTGATATGAAACAGTTCGGTTCACTTCTCTCGAGATTTCCACCCTTAGTTAACGAAATTTTAACAAAAACAAAAATTAAGTACGAAATAAAGACAATATGGAAAAGGATTTAGGAACTACTATGATTTCACTTTATCGACTCTCGTTTTGTTAAAACTTAATTAGGTTCACTTGTCACTAGAATTTCCAAGCACTCGAAAAACAAACTGACTATAAATATAGATTGAATTATATATATGGATACAAAATAAGAACAAAATATATAAGTATAGCTATCGTCAAAATGCAGCTAGCTAAATTTTCATCCACTTCTGTGTAGTGAAATGTCCCAACTATGAGTATTTTTCTAGCCACTCCAAACCGTACCAACCCAAAAACCGAAGCAATGTGTGAAATGGAACTCCTACCAATAACCAATCATGTTTAATAAAAGAAAACCCTCCGTTTCAAGTTATAAACGAATGAACCAAAACCGAAACAAAATGCTTAAATCAACTATCTAATCATTAGTGAAACATATCCCATTCAAATACACATATAAACATACAATCTATATTGAATACGATTTCTAGGATTATGTAGTAGTCGAGGACGAATTTAAATGAATCAAGCATCAAGTCTTGCAACTGAGATCTGAGTTGAGAATAGCCAAAGCTGCCATTTGTTTGTCCCTCATTTTGATACTGAAAACCAAAAGCAAAATCGAATGCAAAACCAAAACCAAAACCGATAAAATATATCAAGCAAAGCAATTCAAGCATATCCCGAAATAGTCTTCATCATCCAGTGGTTGTCTATGATAGATTTATAAAAATCGGAATCGGATCCGATCGAATCCGCGACGAAGCCAAACAATCAACGAAGAAATTATGAATTAAATATTATACACCTGTCAAGGAATATTGTGAGCTATATTAGCCGCTTATTTATCGCATGTACACCGTATATATTAGTATCGTACTCTAAGCAGATCTATACTTAGCTAAATTGTGTCCAATTGTAAAGGCCTCCAGAGCACAGCAGAAGCACTTTGTATGGTATCTCAGCCTAACCCTTAGTTTAAATAATCACACACACACTTACAGCAAATCAAATCAATCGGGCGGAGATACGTAGATATCCACAATATCCACAATATCCAAGCCCTGAGCTTGGCAACTAATCGTTTGTGTTGGAATAGAAGCTTCGAAATTAATTTAGTGGTAGCAGGCATGACTCAATTGTACCTATCTTTTGATACCGTTTATTACAAAACTAAGGACTATAATCGTATTTAAATTGTATACCTAATCAGCGACCAAAATGCATTCAGCACGAGAATGAACTTTTGAAGTCGGATAGGAGGAGGGAGGATCTGCATCCTGCATCCTGCATCCTGCATCCTGCAGCTGCAGATGCAGTCTTAAACGATATCGTACACATTTCAATCTGTTCTACGAATGGTAGCTCATAGAACTCAATATACATACATAACATATTATATAAATGATACATTATATACATATGAACTAAACATATACATATATAACATATGGTGACATACTCGAATCGTTTATATACAACACACCCGCATATATTTATACATAATCGGAATAATTATACATATGAGATATGCCACATACGATATCATATAACGTATACATATATGAAAAATTGCGAAAAGTTGATACAATAAATAAAACACACATCAATTGCGTTATGAAAATTGCGTTTCGAATTTCGTTTTGGATTTAATTAAGATTGTTCAAATTCAACCAAGGACCTTCCGAAATAATTCACAATGTTCCTCTTCCTTTATGGGTTTATTTCTCTAGATTCTAAACCAACCATTCAACAACATATGCTACGGATATGTACATAGGCTAGGTGTAACTTAATCAATCTACACATTGGATCGGCATCAAATCCCTCGAAGAACACAGCAAAAGAGATTGAGATTGAGGGTGGAGCATTTTGGCACAGAATGGGCCGGAGATTCAGTTTTGGGTCAGTGTGTAAGCTGCGTGCGATGGGCAAATCAAATCAGATCAGATCAGTTCGTCGGGAAACTTGGTCTTTCTCTCAGTGGTGGTAGTAGGCGTGCGGATCCACAGGAGCGGGACCGGCAGGAACGGGACCTCCATAGTGGGCATAGGGACTGTGGGCCAGGGCGGGATAGGCGGCATGGAAGTGGGCCACGGGCACGGGAACAGGAGCTGGAGCTGGTGCCGGAGCCGGGGCAGGAGCAGGAGCAGGTGCTGCCCGGTAGGCCAGGGGATATGACAGAAGCGGAGCCTTGGGCACCGGCGGAAGTGGTGGTGCCGGAGCTGGTCCATAGTGGAGAGGGCCAGGTGCAGGACCCGGTGCAGGTCCAAGGTGGGCAGGTCCCAGGTGGTGCGGGGCCTTGTAAGCAATCGGTTCCTTGCGCACCACCGCATTGAAGCCATTATGCGGATCCGCCGTGTAGTCAACGGTGCGCTTTGTGCCATCCGGATCCACCACCGAGTAGCTGCCCTTCACCACATCCCCGTGGCGCGTCTCGTGCTGCGACTTCAAATCTCCCGTATAACCATCCTGGATGTCGTATCCGAAGGAGTACTTCGGATCGGGGTCGTAGGGTTCGGGGGCGGCGGGCTTGGGGGCCACATAGGGCGCGGGAAGGGGTCCGTGGTGGGCATATCCTGCATATGGATATCCTGGACCCGGTCCGGGTCCAGGACCGGGGCCAGCTGGTCCGCCGTAATAAGGTCCGGGTCCAATTACGCCCGCATAGGCGATGCCGAGCACGGCGCTCAGCAAGGAAATCTGAAGAGGTAAAATATAATTAATTTTTTCACATTTAAAATTAAAATTATAACTAGTTCGACAAGAGGTAAACTTATTTAAGAACAAATATTGGGTTTTTCATTTCACACTTAGTAATGGCCACAAATTTCGCAGTTTTACCACAAACATTAAATAAATGTATGTAAGTGAAATTGTTTTTTAAAATTAATTAATAGCGCTTTGATTAACAATAGTTATGGCTCAGGATTATTTTATTTGCATCCACAATAACAATACAATACTTTCTCTCCTCACACATTAAATATCCTTTACTTTGCACTGCAGACTAAGATTAGTAGTTCTAAATTTTAATTAAGTTTAATCACAGCTTGTAATATCCACACACCTTCAGCATAACGTAGTCCTTAAACGGATATCCTTTCCACTCGCGCTCACAGTTGACAGACACACCACCTCAGAGGATTCAGAGAGTGGCTGGAGGAGCGTTTGACTCGACGAACGATCGCGCTAGAAGAAGTAACCAAAACTGCAAGCCTCGGCTGGGAGTTCTGGCCATTTATACTGCCAAATGGCGGCAAATGTCGCCTGCTTCACATGGCGCAGCCAAAGCAATAAACTAATTTCAGATCGGAGCCTTAGTCTGGGGCCAACCATCATGCACATGGCGCAGACCCAAGCCAAAAAGCCGGAGTTGCAGACACAACAGCGGTTAACAAATAGGAACACCATAAAATTTTTTATGAGATAAAACAACATTTTGTAATTACTATATATGTACTATTTAAAAAACATTTTTATATTTTAAACTCCTCCATCATCTCGTAAATTCGATCATTAATAATAACTTCAGATTACTCATGAATCAGAAAAACCTTTTATAGTTGAATGCAATGTTAAAAGAATATTAGCATAAACAAATTTTTGTAATTACTCTATACTATTAGAAAACAATTTAATATTTAAATAAAATTGAACTGAACTTATAATTAAAATTACATTTTAAATATTTTAAAATCTCTAATAAATAAAATACTTTTTTAGTTGGTTGGTTTAGCTTTAACTATTTTTGTTTGAGCAATAAAATTAGTGCCTTTGGATTATTACCCACAGTTTTTTTTTTTAAATGCCAATTTTCCCCGAATATTACTTTGCATTTCAAATATACCTCGTTTCCAGTTCCTAATTTTTCCACCCAGATTGTAAGTGGCGCATAAGAGGGGACTGAGAGGTGCCCTCTTGGCCACCTGGCGGCAAATCGTGTGCCTAGCTTCAACTTTGGCTCAGTTATCGTGTCGACTTAGAAAGGTTATTCTTCCGCTAAACCATTTAAAGGGACCCCAAGAGCTAAAACCAGAGCCAGAGCCGGAGCCAGAGTTTGCCCTTTCACTTTTGCGGTGTTTTCGATTCGTTTTCGATTCGTTTACGATTCCCTCTTCGATTCCTAGTTCCAGTTGGTCACCGACTTTTCGGGCAATTATGTGAGAAATCATTTGGCCGCACACAATTGAAATGTTAAATTAACATTGTCTGGCCTAGGACCTGTTGCATTCGCTCCCCGCGTAATTAGCTTCATACTCTACCATATACTATATAGCAGGTCTGGGAGCAGAACTGGCTGATTGTCGATCGAGTCCATATGAAATGGCAGTTGCTGCGCATGCGGAAAAGGTCATTCGGTCCGCAATTGAATTAAGAGTGCCTGGAGCGGGCCCAGAGCCAAAGCCGCCTAATAAAGCGAAAGGTCAAAGTGCCGACATCGGCACATTAGTCTGGCCGAAAAACACTCGCAGTCTAAGCAAATAATGTCATTAATACGCTTTACAGGCGGGCATGGTGATTTGGAAATACATTCTTGGATAATCAAATATATCCCTATCGAATCAAAAGTTTTACATTTATTTAATAATTAGCATTCTGCTACCTTAAAAACAGCCTAATACAATTAGATATGATTTTAAAACTATTATCTTTGTCTATACAGCAGTTTATTGGATGGAATTTATATTTTTGAATGGATGAGGTGACGGTTGGATTAGCTAATGATTTTTCATGGCAATATCCTGTCCAGCAGGTCTTGAGGGTAAAATAAGAAGTGATTAACCTTTTTAAAATAAATCTATATATGTTTCAATATAAACTTCTTGAATATATGCCAACATCCAAAGGTTATTTGGGACGAATTTAATTTATATAATGAAATTGTAAAATCTAACAGCTTAAATTGTAAAATTTATACATTTAGGTATATACTATATTTATGTATAATTTCATTAACGATCCACCAATTAACAATTCCCAAAAATAATCTTAACATATATCTTATTCCAGTTGGAGCCGTTTTTATGTATCCGGCAGATACTCTTTTGTGAGCTTCTCACGGCCAAGTGCCTGTGACAATTCTTGTGTTTACCGTTTTGTGCGCTTAATTTATGGCCGCAAATTTGTATCTGCAATCTGGAAAACTATTGACAGCTGCATGCATTGTTTTGGCAATGCAGTTACCAGCGGGTCTGGTTATGCGACAACTAACAACAAAGTATAACAAACAGTCAGAAGTCGTGCCAATCGCCGGCCGATGTGGTATGTTTTAACTATTTTTAGTCAGAAGATCAAAGCAATTGATCAACAAGACTGTCAGGTAAAACCAGCATTTTGGCATGGGAAGGTTAAGTGGGAGTTCGGAAATCATTAAAAAATTTAGGAAATGCAAGATTGTAAAATAGCAATATTAAATTTTTAAATATTAATAACTAAAGATCTAGCCGAAATCCTCGGAGATGAATGCGCCATCTCTTATCGACCTAATTAACCAGCTGGAAAATTAACGCATTCGAGAATTTATTCATTATCTTACCCAAAAGGTCCGTCCAGCTGTTTTTACCATGTAATAGAAAACAAAATCTGTTTGTTACAGCCAAACCAAATAAATTGATATTTTTACCGCAGTTTCTCCGTAGCTTTGGGGCAGTTGGAATCATCCAGTCGAATATATCGGTTGAAACCAGGAAAAAGTTGCACAATGGATTTTAGAACAGTACTGGATAAGTGCGGGAACTACGGAAGATTTCAGGTGGTGCTCCTCCTGCTCTATGGCTATACAAATATCCTCGGATCGCTGCACTATTTCTCTCAGACTCTCATCACCTTTACACCAGAACATTGGTGAGTCACAACGAAAAGAAAATATATATAATATATTATTTAATATATAATAATATATTAATATATTATTTAATTTTAAAACCCACCGATAGGTGCTCGCACGTTGATCTCGAAGGTCTAAGTGCAGAGCAACTGCGATCGGTGTACTCCGACATCTTAGACTCCTCCTGCACCCTGCTCAGCGCTCTGGTCAATGGGACGGGTAAAGTAGCCGAAGGAGGTGAGTGCCGGAATTGGATCTTCATGCGGGAAAGAGGCTATGAGAGCATCACCACCGAGGTATTGAAAAATATCTAAAGTTAAAGAAAAAAACTAATAAACGAAATGTGTTTCCAGCTAAAGTGGGTCTGCGATAAATCCCACCATCCGGCATTGGGCCAGTCCTTCTTTTTTATGGGTTCCGTTCTGGGCACCATTACCTTCGGCTACCTATCGGATCGGATAGGACGCCTGCCTTCCCTGCTAATGGCCACCTTGTGTGGAGCAACAGGTGACTTCATGACCTCCTTTGTGTACACATTGCCCTGGTTTGCCGTCTCCAGATTTGTGTCGGGATTGTCCACGGACACCATGTATTATCTTATGTACATTCTGGGTGAGTAAATTACGTATTTAAAAAAAAATTCAGATAATTTGT
The DNA here is from genome assembly GCA_021224005.1 of Drosophila setifemur. Lineage (NCBI taxonomy): Eukaryota > Metazoa > Arthropoda > Insecta > Diptera > Drosophilidae > Drosophila > Drosophila setifemur. The sequence continues at coordinate 642,833 of JAJJHY010010948.1, forward strand.
TATTATTATAACAGACTAATCTTTAAATCCCCAAAGTGTGGGTTAACAAATATATATTTACTTATTTATCTTTAAATCTTTTTAAATACAAATTTATATTTTAAATAGTTGCCGATGATAATCGGAAATTATAAGTTCCTATTTTATAACGATCGTTCAGATTCTTAGTTGAACAATTTTCCCAACAATCTAAAAAAAATCGAAAATAAGTCCTTGCTTCCATAAAGTAATTTATTTTTTCCCTAACTTAAAGTGTTTATAAACATATTTTTGATAAACACTATAAATCGAATTCCCATTCGTACAACATAAATAAGTTCTAACAAATGTATAAATACTCCAATTCTAAAGTATTCGAGTACCTGAGCCCCAAGAGTCGATCTTTTGGCCTGAACATAATTTTGGCCATCTTCTATTGCTTCGGACTGATGACCTCGCCGTGGGCCGCCATCTGGATTGGCAATTGGAGACGCTACCTGTGGCTGGCATCCCTCCCAGCCCTGGGAGTGCTCATCTATCCCCTGCTGATCTGCGAGAGTGCTCAATGGTTGCTGACCAAGAAGAAGTACGACCAGGCGGTAGCCTGCCTGAAGAAAGTGGCGAAGTTCAATGGGCGCCAGGTGGAGGAATCGGTCTTCGATGAGTTCATCAAGTACTATAGCGAAAGGGCGCTGGAGGAGAGCAAGCTGAGAGATCGGGAGGACACTTTTCTGGCCATGTTTCGGACACCTCGACTGCGGCGTTTCACCTTGACACTGCTAATGAAATCGTAAGCTTACTTACTTTTAATTTGTTTAATATTATTATTTTGTATTATTATACCCTTGCATTATATTATTATAATTTTGACCAGAAGCTTGTAACGCAGTGAAGGAGACGTCTCCGACCCTATAAAGTATACATATTCTTGATCAGCATCACCAGCCCAGTCGATATAGCCATGTCCGTCTATCCGTCTGTCTGTCCGTCTGTCGGTTGCTATGTAAACTAGTGTTCTGAAAGTATCATCAAAATCGAACCACTATATCCAATAGCAGCCATAGGAACGATGGAGAAAATGGTTCATTGAGCATAACTCTGTTGTTTTTTAAGACAATCAATTCATTCTTGAAAGATACAGTTTTCATAGACATTACAGCCGTTTAGAAAATTATTTCATTTTGATTGCAGTTCTAATAAGAACGATAGGCGGGGAAGTTCTAAGTGCAAATTCAAATTTATTAACTGATTATAACCAAAAGATGTGAAGTGGGAACAATTAAACAACAGCAGATTGCCATTTTTTAAAGCATGATACTGCTGAAAACCTTTTTGTTCTAAATCTTTAAAGAGTTTCGTTTAAGCTAGCGTTCTGTCGTTTTTTCAGAAAACAAAAAATTGCATTTTAATTGCCAAATGTTTTCATTTATGGTTTTCGGTTGAATGATGTTTATATAAATTTAATTTAATTGTTCCCCTTCTGATGTTTTCTGTTCGCCTGGTACTTGCTCTCTGCACTGCCATACGAAGTTAACAAAATTGAGCAATAAATTTTTTGTATTTTGTTGTCACGGAAATAAGAGCTAAATCACAAAATATCCGTTACAACAAATTACTACAAACTTATAGTTCAAATTTGTCAACTTTGTATGGGACTTCAGAAGGCAAGTACCAGGCGAACAGAAAAAACAGTGGGCTGATTTTGATTAAATATTTGTTTTCGTTTCTGGGGGAGGGGAAGGGAGAAATTGCCTTCCTATTGGTCGTTGGTAGAGAGAAGAGATTTTGGAACAACCGTTACCTGCAATGGAAACACAAAGAGAGAAAGCATTAAGGCGAAGCAGTTGGGAACTTGCTGACTTGTTACGGTTTCTGTTCGCCAGGTCTATTAACAGAAAGCTCTACAACGTCAACAAAAATGTTTCCACTCAATTAAAAAATGCAGCATACTTTTGGGGCTATATTAATATTCGCTTTTGGGAGGTTTTTAAAAATTGTTGCATCTTTTGGGGATACTTAGAATTAATTGAGTTTCTATGGTCGACTTTCTGTAACTTTCTGTTCGCCTGGTACTGGTTTTCCCATTCAATGTTATCAAATTTGAATTTGTTGTAACGAAAATTTGAAACCAAGTAACAGAATGGGCGTTTTCTTTGATTGAATGTACCAGGCGAACATAAAGCTCCAGCAAGTTACCAGAGATAAAATGATGTTACAAAAAACGTTTAAAACTGTAGCATACTTTTGGGGCGATATTAAATTCGCTCTTGGGTAGGTTGGAGAAAATGTTGCATCTTTTGGGGATACTTAAAAATGAGTCGAGTAATTATTGTTGACCTTCTGGAGGTTTCTGTTTTTTCTGTTCTCCTGGTACTTGCTTTCGGAAATCCAGTACAAAGTGAAAAATTTGAGCCATCAATTAATTGTTGTAACGGAAAAAATCTACGTCACTGAACGGAGTGTTTCGCTTATTTTATGTACCAGGTGAACAGAAAAAGTAGCAAGTCAGCAAGTACCCAACTACTCCCACGCAATGTTCATCCCAAACCAATTAACGGTTGCTCCAAAATCTCTTCTCTTTAGCCATGCTTTATAGGAAGAGAGCCCAACGGAGACCAACGTTTTTTTTTTATTTATTCTCTTTCCTCATGCTCAATATGAAGACAGCCCAATGGAGAACAACGGTTTTCGAAATCTCCATGGATGAAAACCAATAAATAATAGAGGCCAGCCCGCTGTGTTTTCTGTTCGCCTGGTACTTGCTTTCTGGAATCCCGTACAAATTTAAGCCAGCCATGCTTAAAAATAAATTAAAATTTATTTAAAATCGCGAACTTAAATGCCGAAAGAGATCATTTGCAAGATCCTAGGAATCTTATTTAATTTAGAAAAGTTATAGGCTATAAACTATACTATAAACTATATATACATTTAATAATTCATTTAATCATTGAGCTCAACTTTAAAATACTTTTTAAAGCCTATAAGAGCCTATTTATAAAAATCGGCTAAATCGGCTATATAACTTCTTTTCTTATTTTTTGTTTTTTATTTTAAATGATATATTAGTGTCTTGATATTTTACCATAAATTAATGTTCACTATGTTCACAGGGTCATCATAACCCTCTCCTGTGATGTGATAAATCGCAATATGGAGGGCCTTGGCACCTCGCCCTTCAAGTTGTTCTCCTTGACCTCGGTGGTCTATCTGCCCGCTGGATTAGCCATCCTTCTGCTGCAGAATAGGATTGGACGCAAGGGCATGGCCTGCTCCGCTCTATTTGTGGGTGGACTCATTACCACCGGAACGGGGGTAATGATCGCCCATCTGGATCCCTCGCAAAATGCCCTGCTCCTGGCCATCATGATCGGTCTGGGCCGGTTTGGAGCCGCCGTTTCCTACGACGCGGAAATCCAATATGCGGCGGAGATAATCCCGACGAGTGTGCGCGGACAGGCAGTGTCCAATATCCATGTGGCGGGATTGGCCTCCAGTTCGCTGGCCTTCTACGTGATCTACCTGGCCCAGTACTACAAGCCCCTCCCCTCGATCTTCATCAGCTGCCTGATGTTCATCGGTGCCGGACTGTGTTTCACCTTGCCGGAGACCATGGACAAGTGAGCTTGCATTTTATAATCCTCGAGTATAAATATAACTCTTTAAATATGTATCTCTTTCAGGAAGCTACCTGAAACCTTGGCGGATGGGGAGAAATTTGCCTTGGGAGAGAGCTTTCTCTACTTTCCCTGCCTTCGCAAAAAACGAACAATTCTTAGCAATCAAAAGGTTTAGGTTTAGAGATTTCACGGAAAGTTCGGACCAGAATAAGAACTTCTTTTCTGATAAAAGATCGTTGTACATGGCACATTGTCATCTGATCCAAATATCTGTACAAAAAGACTGATTACTTTTTATGGAGGAAAGTAATTTAATGAGCTTTTAAATAAATTCGAGTTTATGAAAAATAGCTTTGAAAGGTTTTTTATTCATTGGTGGGAGAGATGGGGAGATATTTCCCAACGATAATTTAAAATTATATATTATCAATCTATAATATATAATAAACAGTGTTTGTGTGTCGGAATATAACTGATTTCACATTTCCATAAGTATTATCCATGTAAAATCAAGTAATAGTAGACACAAAAGGCCTATTGGCATGCAATTTTTATATCTCCGCCGCCAGCTCTCTGACGTCACAAATGAATTTGTCGCCGTATTAACTGTAAATAGACATCATTGCATGTTGGCAATCACCGACCTCAAAATCTATATTTATCCCCTCATCGCAGTTGAAAATTAAAGACCCAATATTTTGTTCACTTCGTTGTCACAATTTGTTTACTGGATCATAAAACCAAATGCATGGAATTAAGATTCTCAGATGAAAATTGAATGGGAGAAGGTATAATTTATATATATTATTTAATTAATACAATACAAAATCCGTAATAGGTATCTGCCGGTTGATACGTTCTCCTATTTGCATTCCCCAAGACTTGCGCATTTTTACGAGTATTTTCACGAAAATCCGAGTGCAGTCAAGTCGAGAGTCCCACATCAAACTCTACTTTCGTTCCGTGCGGTTGACAATTTTGGAAATTTCGCTCGGAACCCGCGATTCTCGGTCAGTGACTATACGGAGTTCAATTACGGCAGTCTGATTCGGATGCAGTCTCAAATCTGTTTCTTATCGCGAGTTTTCGAGATTTTTTCCACAAAGATTTGCACCTTACCCGAGATCTTTGAGCTTATCGCTAGTGATAGCAAAGGTGTTTACAATTAAACCAAACAAATTAGTAAAATACTTGGCAATTTTAATATTTAAATTTAAAATTAAAAGTGGATGATTTTTAAATTTTTTTTAAATTTTAATTGTAGTGAATTTTATTCACTTTATCGAACATTATCGAACAACAAAGTACGTCCTGAAAATCAATATCTATCACCAGTTCGCCTTGTCGGTGCAATGATTTTCTATTTATAAATTCGGCTAGCACTTGTTTATTTAGCAAGGCCATTTATAAGGCTTCGAGCAGTGGTACAGTAATTTCTAATGAGCTGTTGTTACGGGAAACAAATCCACAATAATAATGCACAATATATGACGAAATGCCACAGTTGCCAAACATAAACTACACGAATTAGGTCTGAGCTCAGAATCACCGAGTAGTGCACTAATTGGCGCTGAAAATTAAGTGGAATTAAGCGGGTTGCACATTTAGCGGTGTCGGTGAAGATGAATCTCCGACCGGAGACTGGTGTATCCAAGTGAGTGATCAGTGGATGAAAGTGGTGCGAGTGCGAAAGAACACGATGCTGGAGGTGGACAAGATTCTCGAGAAATGCGGCGACTGCAGTCGCCTGCAGTTCCTCATGCTGCTGCTCTTTTGTGTGATTAACGTGCTCTCGGCATTGCATTACTACTCCCAGACGATCATCAGCTTTGTGCCCAAGTACTGGTGGGTATTGTTTTGTACCCAAGCAATCCAACCCTTCGTATACTTAACACATTACTCATACGCCCAGGTGTGCGGATGGCTTGCCCGACAATAGCGAACCACCGAACGAGCCCAGCTGCCCGCCAATGAGCCGGAACGGGAGTGACTATGCCACCTGTCACAGCTTTCACTACGAACTCTACCAGGGCTACCAGAGTTTTCCCAGCGAAATGGATTGGATCTGCTCCGACTCGTGGAAACTCATCCTCGGCCAGTCCATGTTCTTTGTGGGTTCCGTTATTGGAACTCTGGTTCTGGGCTGTCTGGCGGACATTGTCGGACGTCTGCCCATTCTGATCGTGGCCAATCTGATCGCCATGTTGGGCAACCTGCTGACCATCTGGGGCACCAGCCTCACCCTCTTCTGTATCTTTCGCTTGATATCTGGCTTCGCCACGGACAGCAACTTCGTGATGATGTACATTTTGGGTAAGTTATAGTCGGTATGATTCTAGCCCAATAATGGAAATAAAGGAAGGTTTTTACTTTTGATCAATACACATCTATTTGCTTCGAATATAATCATTCTTGTATTGATCAAATTAAATAGTTCACATCGAAAATCATAATAAATCATACCACGAAAATGTTCTCTTTGTTAAGAAATTTGTCTTTTCCTATAATTATTTTAAAAAGGCAACAATTTGCAAGGATTAAATAAAAAAATTTCAACCCTCGTTTTGGATATATTCCACAGTTATGGAGTACATGCGACCATCTCTTCGCACCTTTGGACTGAGCATCTGCATCGGGGTCTTTTACTGCCTGGGATCGATGGCAGCGCCCTGGATTGCAGTGCTCACTGGTAGCTGGCGGGGATTTCTTCTGGTCACCTCACTGCCCCTGCTCCTGGTGCCGCTCTTCTACTTCGTCGTACCGGAGAGCATTCAGTGGCTGATCGCCAAGAAGAAGTACGACCGGGCTGTGGTCTGCCTTAAGCGGGTGGCCAAGATCAATGGGAGGCAGGTGGAGGATAGCGCCTTCGAGGAGTTCATAGAGGAGTGCAAGTTCAGCCAACAGCACCAGAAGGCCTCGCCCCACCTCCTGCACCTGTTCAAGACGCCCCGCCTACGCCGTCACACGCTCATCCTCTTCTTCAAGTCGTGAGTGGATTTCTGAAATATTTAAAAATATTCCTCTGATTGGGATTGTGATTTATTCGGTCACCCACTCTTAGTATGGTCATCACCCTCTGCTACGATGCGGTGTCTCGAAATGTCCAGGGCCTTGGCATCTCGCCATTTGCGATGTTCTCACTTAGTGCCACCGCCATCCTGCCCGCCTGCCTGCTGATCATCGCCCTGCAAGATCGCATTGGACGGAAGGCGATGGCTTCAGTCTCCCTGATGCTGAGCGGTATCTTCATCTCCGTCACCGGGATCATACTCTTCGCAGCCTCCGCTTCGGACAAGAGTGAGTTGAACGCGATTTTCTGATATGTAAACATGGCAAAAAAATTATGGTATAGTAATTCACCAAAAATTATTTAGCAAATTTTGGATTATTTAACAATTTTATGGGCACAAATTTGAGATCCAAATTCAGTACATTAAATATAATAAGTATTGTTCCTCTAATTAATTTATATCCGATTAAATTCTCGAAAAGAAATAAATATATACTGAATCTGCTTTAATTTCAGCCACAGTTCTACTGGTATCCCTGTCCGTGATCGGTCGCTTTGGGGTGACGGTGGCCTACAACTCTGGAGCCCAGTATGCCACCGAGCTGATACCCACCTGTGTAAGGGGCCAAGGAGTGGCCGCCGTCCATGTGGCCGGATATGCCTTTACCTTTTTCAGTGCTTACATCCTGTTTACGCGCACCATCTTCTCACCCCTGCCGGAGATCATCCTGGGGGTGCTGTCCCTCCTGGGAGCATGTCTTTGCCTCCTGCTACCGGAAACCCTCAATCGCACATTGCCTACTTCTCTAGAGGATGGGGAGAACTTCGGAAAAAGCGATCGATGGTATAGCTTTAGTTTTTTGGAAAACAATCGCACTCAATCCGCCACCACGCTGGCCACTGACAACGCCAAGATGGATTCGGATTCGTCAGGTTACTTTTAGTAAAGTAATATATGTTCTATTGGAAAGGGAGACAGTTTGGTTTCGCCTCTGTATTTGGTAATCGGATTAATATAATATTATATACTATAACAAACAACGTAGAATACACATGCGAAAACAGTCAATTTATAATCATTGTATTACTTGTATATAATCACATAAACCTAGTATTACTTGTAGCAACGAACAAATAAATATATTATTATAGGTATTTGACTTCTTTAATCACATATTTACACGAGTTGGACTATCTTAGTTTGGCCAGATGTACCTTTTCTACTTACCAGTCAGCACTAAAAAACCATAAAGTTAGATTAACTTACGATGGGAGCTCATCATTTAAAAACCAAACAGTAGTTCGACGTCGGAAATAATTTAAAAGCATTTTTTTTTTCATGCCATGTCACGAGGTAATGGATACTAAACAATAAAGGGATACGAAGTTTAGAACACCCTCGAAGACCAGTTGAAAAGAATTTATTTAAAAAAAAAAGCACACATTTATTATTAAGGTTTTGGTTTTTCTAAATTATTAAATTCAATAATGAACTTTATATTATTATCGGAAAAGTGATCATATTTGAACTCATAACTTTCGTAGTTCAGGTATAATTTAAAATAATCTTATAACTAATCATTTTTGATCTGCTTCCACAAACCTATAATTTTTAAAAAGTGCAAGTTTAACCCTCACAGAATTTCAAAAATTTAAATGGGATAAAAAATAATAATGAGCCAACAATATTTGTAAGAGTTTTTGCAATGATATAAATAAGTCCGATCATTTTACTTTAAATTTTAATTTGAATTTTGGTAGCCTGATATGGGATTCTGTTCGCCTGGTGCTTTAAATCAAAGAAAATTCTATTTCGGTTGATATTCCACAAATTCCATCAACAGAAGAAGCTACCTTTCCATTTTTTTATTTTTGGGTAAAAAATTGGTTAATTTTTATTTCCGTTTCAACAAGATACAACCACGTGATGGCTCAAATTTATTCACAATGTATACGATTTCAGGAAGCATGGTACAACATTATGAAATCCACCCTAATTTAGTTAACTTATCATCTATCTATGTTTGGGAAAATAAATTAAATTCTTTTTTATTTTCAACAAACTTTTCTCTCTATCTTTACCAGACTAATATCTATCTGACAAATAGATGGTGCCACAACTATTTTTAAACTCATCCTAAAAGCGCACTAAGCTTTATAAAAGAATTTAATTAAGAAACGTTTTTAAATGAATTTGCTTCCGTAAAAATTCAATAATCAAATCAGTTTTTTATAGACAAAATAATTAACATATAAAGTATAGTATGATAGAATCTGATATCGCAAACTTTTGTAATAATTATTTATTATTTGTTTATATTTACATCAGATCTTCACTTAACGTATGGACAAAATTAAATAAAAAAACAAAACTTGTTAAATGTGGCTGTTATTACTTATACTTTCTCTCAAAAGTAATTGAGTGGTAACGAAATAGCAGACAGAAAAATATCCATCAATTGAATAGCTTGTCTACCAATAAAAACAAATTAAATAGTTGACACTTTGAAAAAACTATTTCACAAAAAATAGTGAACTTTACATCGCATACTGATAACTTCACCATATCATTTAAATAAATCGTATTTATACTATCATATAAAATAGTAACGTGATGGGTATTTCACAACTCTAATAAAATGACCGTAATTAAAGAAGAATATTCTCAACTGAAATCCCCTTTAACTTACACTGTCTGGTATTTACCATTCGGACCGGATTCAATTCGCCAGACACCTCCCGTTTTATTTGCTCCATAATACTCCCATAAAGATAAAGAGGTCATACTTATGCTGAGAGCATTTTATTTGAGTAAACATCCCCGGGATCTGGACGGGAACGGGTCTCCACACGCCTAACAGCTGCCAGACGTCGGAAATTGTTCAAACGCCTCTTCCTCTAGCCAGAGGAATGATAAGGCGGCAATCTGGCGCTTTTCTATGTTTGCAGTGTATTAGCGCGCTATGGCTTCGGGTTTTGGTTGCGGGTACAAAACCCGGCCACTGGGACCCCTTCGTGGGCATCAGTCGCTAGTTTGCGATCGCAGTAGCAGCTTCTGGCGAAATGGATCTCGAGCGGGTCCTGGAAAAGTGCGGCAATTTTGGCCGCTATCAGATACTTTTGCTGGGCCTTTACGGATACACAAATATCGTGTCATCCCTGCATTATTTCTCGCAGACCATCATCAGTTTCACACCCCCCCACACGTAAGTCTCACAAATATCTTAATTAACAATTTGTGGCTTACAAATATTTAAATAAATTATTCTGAAATCTCACTTTTTTTTTAATAAAAAATAAATAGTTAAGTACAATGCACGTGTACAAATATTGCACTTTAATAAGCTTAAAAATGTAATCAAAATGGATAACTTATCATATTTGATAAAATAAATTAAAACAAGAAAGGAAGGCTAGCTTCGGTACCCGAAGCTTAGAATACCCTTGCAGGCTAGTTGCTTTTAAACCGTTCAATCGTTTGTATGTCAGCTATAAGATATAGTAATCCGATTTTTGGGTTTTTAAATTTCTAAAAAGGCTTTACTGTCTATGAAAACTGTTTTTATCAAAAATGAATTAATTGTCTTGAAAAACACCAGAGTTATGCTCAATGACCCATTTTTTCAGATAGTTCCTATGGCAGCTATAGGATATAGTAGTCCGATTTTAATGAAACTTTTAGGATATGTAAAAATTGCTATTAAATAGAGTTTACCGAGAAATAAATAAAAAACCTTTAAGAATGGCGAATTTATGGCTGTTTTTCCCAATCGTTCCTATGGCAGCTACGTGATCTAGTGTTCCGATTCCGGCCGTTCCGACTTATATACTAACTGCAACAGATTGAAGGGTCGGTGCAAAGTTTCAGCCTGATAGCTTTAAAACTGAGGGACTAGTTTACATAGCAACCGACAGACGGACAGACGGACAGACAGACGGACAGACGGACAGACAGACGGACAGACGGACAGACGGACATGGCTAGATCGCCTCGGCTGGTGATGCTGATCAAGAATATATATACTTTATAGGGTCGGATATGTCTCCTTCACTGCGTTACAAACTTCTGGTCAAAATTATAATACCCTCTGCAAGGGTATAAAGATACTAACTTTCTAAGTACAATTTTATTTGCACCCAAAACAAATAATAATGCAATATGGAAACCCATATTTAAATAAATCCAAAGGTTGTAATACAGAAAATATAGAATAAAGCAATTAAAAAGTAGATTTTAATAAACTATTTCTCTTGCAGATGTATTCCACCTGTAACAGGTTTTCCGGTTAATTATACATCGCTGCAGACATGTACATTTACCCATTATAGTGATGATAATTCCTCATTTGGGGAGTCAAAGTGCGATTCGTGGAATTTTGAAAGGGAAAGCAACTATGAAAGCATCACCACTGAGGTAAACGAAGCCCAAAAGTAGGGAGCACGCCATCTGACTAAACAGTGTCTTCCGAAATATTGAATACAGCTCAAGTGGGTCTGCGACGATGCCTACGAACTGGCAGTGGGTCAGTCCTTCTTCTTCATTGGTTCTGTTCTGGGAAGTATATTCTTTGGTTACTTGGCCGATCGCATTGGCAGACTGCCAGCCTGCGTGTTGACCACCTTGACAGGAGCCTCCGGGGATTTCTTTACCTCCTTTGTGGGGAATCTGCCTTGGTTCTGCTTCACCCGCTTCCTTTCCGGTCTCTCGACGGACACTCAGTATGTTCTGATGTATATTTTGGGTAAGAGAACTCATCTTCAACCTCTGGTCCTTGGGATAAATAAAGTTCTTTCAGTCTTCGAGTACCTGAGTCCCAAGCACCGCACCTTCGGCCTGAATATTATCCTGGGTGTGTTCTACTGCATTGGGCTGATGATTTCCCCTTGGCTGGCCATTTGGTTGGGCAACTGGAGGAGCTATCTCTGGGCCGCTTCCCTGCCAGCATTGGGAATGCTCATCTATCCCTTGTGCCTGCACGAGAGCATCGAGTGGCTGCTGACCAAGGGAAAGTTCGACAAGGCAGTCAGCAATCTGCGCAGCATCGCCAAATTCAATCGGCGGCAGGTGGATGACTCTGTTTTTGATGAGTTCATCAAACACTACCGTGAAAAGCTGAACCGGGAACAGAAGACATCCTCGGATACTTTTATGGGCATGCTGAGGACACCAAGACTGAGGAAGTTCACCATTATCCTGCTCATCAAATCGTAAGTTTTAATGGGGAACATTAAAATTGAAGGGCGATATTTAATTTAAATAATATATGTTTCTACGTTTCTTTCAGAATGATCATCACCATAGCCTTTGACATTCTGAGTCGCAATGTCGAGGGCGTCGGCACTTCACCCTTCAAACTCTTCTCCTATACGGGATTCTGCTATTTGCCCGCCGGTCTTGTGATTATTATGTTCCAGAATATCATCGGAAGGAAGGGTATGGCGTGTGCCTCTCTGTTTGTGGGTGCCATCATAACTGCGGCTACGGGTTACCTGGTCGCAACCCTCAATCCTGCGGAGCACGCTTTGATCCTGGCCTTCATGGTGGGTCTGGGGAGATTCGGAGCAGTGGTGGCCTACGATGCAGAGGCGCAGTATGCGGCGGAGATTATTCCAACCAGTGTGCGAGGCAGGGGAGTGGCCAATATCCATGTGGTGGGTAATGGCTTCGGATTCTTCAGCTCGTACATCATCTTCTTGGGCACGATCTTCAAGCCACTGCCATCGCTACTCATCAGTGTTCTGCTCCTAATCGGAGCCGGATTGTGCCTGACTCTGCCCGAGACATTGAACAAGTGAGTTTGAAGAAGATAAATCCTTGATTTCCTGAACTAAATCCCTTATTTCCTGCAGGCAACTACCACAGACTTTGGAGGAGGGCGAGGAGTTCGCCAAGGGCGAGAAATGGTACTTCTTCCCCTGCTTCTCCCATAAACAGCAAACAAACAAAACCGCATCTCAGTTGGAGTCAGCCAACGAAATTACAAAGTAGTAGTAGTAATAAATGTATAAAAACCTAATAAAAATTAATGCCAAATAATACGACTTAATTGTTTAATGGTCTCTTCAGACCTTTATGGGTGGATGCTATAATATGGGTCTTAAAAGACCAATACTACTGGATGTACCCAACTTTTATAGGGGGGATGCCTACATTTTGGGGCTCTAAAGCCCGATACTACTGAATGTACTCAACTTTTATAGGGGGACGCCTGAATTCGGGGGCTACTAATAGAAGTATACAATTTCACCAGAGAGAACATTCCTTCAGTGAATACTGGATATATACGAGTATTTAGATATATGATCCAGGGCTCAGACATCTATCAGGTTTATGAAGTACATTACGTTTGTGAGGCCTCTCTTGGGGATATCAAAATCGTAGTTTAGCCCGTCTGGGACTTGATATATGTGGATCACGCCAGTGGTTCCGGAACTTTTACAACCTCTCCAGATAAGCGGATTCTTATTGCAGTTTGAGAGGCTTCGTTTGGCGCCGGCAGGCGGCGTACCTGTAATCTATACTATATATAATCTATATCTCTAAACGGGGTTCCCATTAAAGTGTCAGGCGACAAACAAAAGAATTCGCAGACCCGGTTAATCTCCTCGTTAAACAAACGCCGTTTAGGCGTGACTTACAGCACGACAGTGGCTAAATCTTCTATATTATAAATCTAAGACAAAGTCAACAAGAGTCGAAAATTTTCGAGTAAGTCCATCACCAGTTGACCAAGTTAAATGCCTGATAAGCGGCCAAAAACGCATTTCATCTGAGGCCCGTTTGCAGCGATTCCAGCACCCAAGGTCACCATCCTTTTAGTTCCAATAAACTAATGCATCGAAAGTTGGGTTAAAAACCCTTAAATTCTAATAAAACTTCTGATTTCTAGTGGGGTAAACAAACACATCCTGTACAGAGGTGTTCGTTCACCTATTCCCGGGAATGTTTACACGGCTCTCAGCATCTTATCATGGACACACACCCCAAACCCGAATACCTGAGAGATAGCCCCAGCCCAATCTCTGTTTCTAATTACCCAGGCTACTCGGAGACAACGCCTGTGTCTTTATACTATATAAGGCAGCTGCCGATCCGCGCAAAGCGTCAAAATACTACGCGGCCAGACAGAATGTAGTTGCCTGTTCCCTTGGCACTCTAACAAAAACAAAAATTAAGTTGCTTAGCCAGGTTATTACATTGTTGGTTCTTCGTACTCTTCTACTATATATATAAGCCAAAATGGATTTCGATCGCGTGCTGGAGAAGTGCGGAAACTTCGGAAGGTTTCAGTTTGTGCTTCTCATTTTGTACGGCTATACAAATATTCTCAGCTCGTTGCACTATTTTTCACAGACCCTGATCACTTTCACCCCCGAGCATTGGTAAGTTTTAAGAAGACCTAATTGTTAATTTAAAAATGTTAAAAACTAGTAAATACAACTCATTCATGAGTCATGAAAAATATTTAACAAAATAATAAATACAATTCAAGATATAAATAAAATAAAGTGAATATCCTGAAACTTATATTTCATTTTGGTTTCTTAATTGTTAAATAAAAAAGGATATTTTATTTTCTTAATTTTATACCAAAAATTTCCATTAAACATTTTGAAATGTTATTCATTAATTTATTAAAATACTACAGCATACTAATGCTGACTAAGAATTTAGATTAACTTTAATTCACTTTTGAGTTTTGAGTATTTTTACCATTAAAAAATTTAAAATATTGTTAATAAATTATAAATATCTCTTTACCAACAGGTGCTCCCATGACGATTTAATGGGATTGAGTGCCTCGGAACTGCGATCCATTTACTCCAACGTCTCCCACTCGTCCTGTACTCTGCTATCGGAGGTGGTCAATGGCACAGGCATTGCCTCGGAGGGGGAATCCTGCCAGGATTGGATCTTTGAGCGGGAGAACGGCTACGAAAGCCTCACCACCGAACTGAAGTGGGTCTGCGACAAATCCCACCAGCCGGCTGTGGGTCAGTCCTTTTTCTTCCTCGGATCTGTGGTGGGCACCATTACTTTTGGCTTCCTTTCGGACCGTATTGGCAGACTGCCAGCCATGTTGATGGCCACCATATCCGGGGCCACAGGTGACTTCATCACCTCATTTGTGCACACGCTGCCCTGGTTCGCCTTCTCGAGATTCGTGTCGGGATTGTCCACGGATACCATGTACTACCTCATGTACATTCTGGGTGAGTCGACATTTACAGATAACAATTTAAGTGGATACACATTTGATTTATGTATCGTATGTTAATTGACTAAACTAACTTTGTGCCTTTAAGATTATGATTTTCTATGCTAAACTCCATGAACAAAGGCGTATAATAATTTAACAATATTAAAAACAGATTTTAGTTATTTTTGTGAATGACATATTATGTATATTCCATGGTTTTATTAAACATGGAGAGATATAAGTAACAACACCCTTTGGCAGGATACGAAATACATATAAAACAATTCACAAATATAAATATTAAATTGAGATAAAACAATAGAGAATTACTACTTCTAAAACGCGAAATCTAAATTTAATTAATCTTATTATTAACAATAAATTTATTTTTCATGTAAACCACTTTCTCAAATGTTAAGTATTTTCTTATAATTGGTAAATATTTTATATTTAAATAGTGTTCGAGTACTTGAGTCCGAAGCGTCGCACCTTTGGTCTGAACATCATCCTGGCGTGTTTCTACTGTTTTGGACTGATGACCTCGCCTTGGATGGCAATGTGGATTGGCAATTGGAGGCGCTACCTCTGGCTGGCTTCCCTCCCGGCCCTGGGAGTGCTCATCTATCCCCTGCTGATCTGCGAGAGTGCTCAATGGTTGCTGACCAAGAAGAAGTACGACGAGGCGGTGGCCTGCCTCAAAAGAGTGGCCAAGTTTAATGGACGCCAGGTGGAGGACTCCGTCTTTGATGAGTTCGTGAAGCACTACCGCGAGAAGATGAACGAGCAGGCCACGTTGAACAAACAGACAGATACATTCCTGGGAATGTTCAAAACACCCCGACTCCGTCGCTTCACCACCACTCTGCTGGTCAAATCGTATGTCCTTAAAAGGAGACTAAAGAAAACCCATTTTAACATATTTTATATACTCTTTCTAGGGTCATCATAACTCTGTCGTATGACGTGATCAACAGAAATATGGAGGGCCTCGGGACCTCACCCTTCAAGCTATTCTCGCTGACCTCCAGTGTTTATCTGCCAGCGGGATTCACCATTCTTCTGCTCCAGAACAAGATCGGTCGCAAGGGCATGGCCTGCGGAGCTCTTATAGTAGGTGCCATAATCACCGCCGTCACGGGATTCCTGATCGCCTTCCTGGACCCCAACGAGAATGCCATCCTGCTGGCCTGCATGGTGGGTCTGGGTCGCTTTGGCTCCACCGTGTCCTACGATGCTGAGATCCAATATGCCGCCGAGATTATTCCAACAAGTGTGAGGGGGCAGGCGGTGTCCAATATCCATGTGGTGGGATTGGCCTCCAGTTCGCTGGCCTTCTACGTGATCTATCTGGCCCAGTACTACAAGCCCCTCCCCTCAATCTTCATCAGTGTCCTGATGTTCCTGGGCGCCGTTCTCTGCCTTTCCCTACCAGAAACTCTGCACAAGTAAGTGGCACTTTATACTATAACTAACAAATTATTTGAGCTAAAGATTTAAATATAATTATGTTGGCTATTATATTTGAAATCGCTATATTCATACAAAAAGAAATTCGAGTGTTTCAATTGTTCTTTTGAAACCAACAATTAAATTATTTGATTTTTGCTCATATTTTGGGCCAGAAAATTATAATTATTTACTCCAAAAAATGTACATCATTGAAATATAAATATATTATTTTTTTTTATTAATTTGTTTAATAATATTAAACTTATTAATTCTTTTAGAAAACTGCCCGAGACCCTGGCCGATGGTGAAAGATTTGCAATGAACGAGAGCTGCCTCTATTTCCCATGCCTCCACAAACGCCGCGAAAGTCTGACCAAGCATGAGGAATTTAAGTCTGAACCCTAGAGAGTGATGCAAGTGGAAATGCAAATAAATTTCCCCTTTCATTTTCATTTGAAAACAGAATCTAAAACTGACTACTCTTGAACCTGCTAAAAACGCATAACCTGATGATGGGGCCAGTGCAATGTTGGCCCCTGTAACCGAATGGTCTGATAGTTATTACTCATGTGAAGGATGCATAGTAATTAAACCAAAACCGTTGTTTAGAATACCTCTATCTAACCGTATACATATATCCAAACAGAACTGGTATAAATATTTCATGTACTCCTTTTCTTTTCTTAATAAAGTTTTATAATAATACAAAATAATTGTTATTTACTCTATTAATTGATATTTCTGATAAAGGGATTGTTATATATTTTATTGGTGAAAATGATAAATAAAACCGGAACTGTAAACAAAATTTTGAATAGGAATGCCAACCTTTTTATGCTTATAAACCAATAACTTAATTTTGGTAAAACTTCAACAAAAATAATAAAGCCATCTCATCGCAAATAATTCATTTCCTACTATGAACTTCTTATAAAACTTCTTCTGAATAAAACCATTTTTGATTTGAATTTGATTTGTATATTTTGATTTGATTTTTTTTAACTTTAAATAATTATTATCAGTTTTCTTAATGATTCCGTTTAGCTTATCCGAAATAGAACATTCAGTTACTGGCCTAAGTAGTATCGCACTTATGTACATAGTTTATGTATGAAAAACATTTAATTGTAAGATTCAATTGATTTTAGTTAAGTGATTTTGTGCCGCTTAAGTGTTAACTATACGATTCCATATTATACACAAACATCGTTTTGGAAAAACAAGAATTTTCAATAGAGTTAAATATACAATTACGCCTTACAACATTACAACATTACCAGCTAATGTAGATACATATAAATTTAGACAATTGGGAAAACTCTATATAGGTATATATATATATATATATGTTAGAAAAGGCTTCCACATACTGAGCACACTTTGTAGGCATCCAACTGGCCACCGAACCGAGTCAGTTTTGGACCGCTCGGGACTTGGGTTTTTTGGTTCTTAAGGACTAAGCGAAAATTGGTTAGCTAAACTAGGGACTACTGAGGGCGTGGCTCGGCCCCTCAGTGCTTGGCATCCTTGAGGGCCTGCTCCTCGCGATCGGCCTCGATCAGCGACTGCTTGCGCTTCCCGTTCGAGGTGGACTCCATCTGCTTGGCGTCGATCAGGGAGTGCTTCCGCTTGTACTTCTCCAGCTCCGAGTCGGACTCCTCGTCATCGTTTCGGTTGTGCAGGCAAGGGAAGTCCAGCATACGTTCGCCCTTGCCGAACGTCTCACCCTCCTCAATGGTCGTGGGCAGGCTCCTGGAAAATTATATGAATTACGAAAATATAAGAAAAATGTATCTACTTCTATATAAAAGGCTATTAAAATTAATAATTTAATAATTTAAGCTCTTAAGCAAAAATCTCAAATTTTTACAGCAAAATGAAAATACCATTTAATTATTTGAAAATAGTTATCAATCAGTTAGGTTTATAACCAACATTAAATAAATGAATAAAAATAAAAAAGATTCTATAATTTAAGAACAAGCTGAATTGAAATTATTGATTTACGACTTAAGGTTCTATGATTAATGATTTCTCTTTGCTGATTAGACATAAGATTTATGACTGCCGCATTAAACTTGAGCTATAAAAAACGCTCTCATGATTAAATTGTAAATTAATCATCAATAACCGATATTTAATTTTGCTTAATATTCTTTTATATATATATAATGTAATACATATAATTGCCATTGATCACCCACCTGTTTAGCGTCTCTGGCAGCAGCAGACAGACGAAGGATCCCGCGAAGAAGAGCACGCCCAGGATAATTGAAGGAGCCGCCTTGAAGAAGGTGCCCAGCCAGAGGATGTAGGGTGCCAGGAAGGATGCTGCAAATCCGGCCACATGGACCGCCGCCACTCCCTGTCCCCGCACGCAGGTGGGGATTAGCTCGGTGGCATACTGAGATCCCGACTCATAGGAAATGGCCACTCCGAAGCGAGCGGCAATCGTGAGGCAGGCCAGCAGGATGGCGTTGTGGTTGTGCTGCTGGTACGCGATCGCAATCCCGGCGGCTGCTGTGAAGAGACCACCCACCAGCAGGGAACCCGAGGCCATGCCCTTGCGCCCGATCTTGTCCTGGAGGAGCACCAGCAGGATGCTCGAGGGTAGCACAGCCAGGGCGCTCAGCGAGAACATGATGAATGGCGAGATGCCCATGCCCTCCACATTGCGGGAAACTGCATCGTAGCACAGAGTGATCACCATGCTATAAGAGAACATTTCGCATATAATTAGTTGATTGTGGTTTTAAATACGAGTATATTAAACTTAAACTTCAGAAAAAAAACGGATTTAATTTTTAACCAAAATTGCAATAGAAATAGAAATAATAAAAAAAAAACATATCAAATTTTTCAATCAATTAAAATTGCGAAAAAAAAATAGAGACATTATTCATTAATGGTTCACAATTAATCAAAGAAAAATAAACTAATACGTTTATAATATCCAAATTAATATAAACAATTAATCTGTAAAAACATGAGTTTTTAAAAAACTCGTACTAATTGTTAATTTAAGCATGTAGATCGATATTTCTTGGATTCACTTCTTTTTAGCTTAATAAAAATTTACAGTTTTGGCCTCACCTCTTGAAGAATAGGATAAGCGTGTTCTTGCGCATGCGTGGCGTCCGGAACATGTCCAGCAGCGTGGCATGCTTCTTGTCATCGCCGCCCTGCAACTCCCGGGTCATCTGGCAGTGGCGCCGGAACTCATCGAAGTCCGACTGGGGCACTCGGCAGCCGTTGAACTTGGCCACCCGCTTCAGCCTCACAATGGCACCGTCGATATCGTTGCGAGTGACCAGCCACTGGGCACTCTCCTGCACCACGAAGTAGTAGAGCACCACCAGCAGGATGGGCAGCGAGGTGCAGGCCAGATAGATTTGCCAGTGCCCGGCCAGAACTGCCAGCCAGGGCGTGAACACGAGACCAGCACAGTAGAACAGACCCACCGCCATGTTCAGGCCCAGAGTTCTCATACTGGGGCGAATATATTCGAGCACTAAGGGGGAGAAATATAAGTACAAAAATTAAAAACTATTTTTTGGGTACATCTTAGAATTATTACATTTTTATATAGAAAATTGTGTAATTCAGTCCCAATTACAACTAAATTGTTTTTGTTTGATTTTTACTACTACCCACAATATAGGTAAAAAAACGCTTGGAAAAATTAAATATGAAAAAAGTCTCTAAGCTTAAATATATACAAATATGTTTACATATAGATATTAATTAAACAAATCGGAAAATCTTATTTGATTAAACTGCAAATTATACTCGGGCGAATATATTCGAGCACAAAGTGAAAAATATAAAGTTACGAAAATTAAAAATTATTTTACAAGCACATATTACAATTAGTAAAATTGAATATAGGAAATTGTGGAATTTAGTGACTATTATAACAATATTGTTTATTTGATATTTTCCTTATTTAATTTCTGAATCGATTCTTATTAATTATTTATACTATTTAAATAAAAGAAAGCTTAAAAAAAATATTAAAATAGTCCGAAAGTGTTTATATATGTATGATTTTCCTATTCCTTTAATGGCTTGTTTGAACTAACAATCCACAAAATAATAATTATTTATTAAATTTTTCTAGTATGCGTTTCTCAAAATTAAAATTAAATTCGTACTCACCTATAATGTACATTAGATAGAAGTTAGTGTCGGCTGCCAGGCCGGATATAAAACGGCAAAGTGTGAAAGTGCCCACGCTCTTGGAGAATATGGTGGAGAAGTCCCCGGCAAATCCGCAGAAGTTGGACAGAATAAGGGCGGGAACACGTCCAATCTTATCGGACAGCAATCCATAGAACAGAGTTCCGACCACGGAGCCAATGAAGAACAGCGACTGACCGATGCGAGCCTTGTACGCCGAGTCGCAGACCCAGTTTAGCTAAGGGGAAAAATTAAATAAATTAAAACTAATCGGAATATATTGGTTTATCCTTGAGACCCACCTCCGTGTTCATGCTCCGGTAGCCAAAATCATAGTTGTAGATCCATCGCTCGCACTTTTCCTGGCTGACTGTAGCATTGTGTCCGTTGATGTCCTCCAATCGCGTGCAGGAAGGATTTTCGAACTGAGAATAGATATCTGCGATTTCCTTGTAGGTCAGATTCACTAGCTTATCATGATAACACCAATGATCTGGTACAAAACTAATGACTGTCTGGGTAAAGTAATGCTGTAAAGAAATCAGTAAATAAATTAAGCAATAAGATAAAATTAATTAGCATAAATTTAGGAACTCACCATCGATACGATGATATTAATAAAGCCGAAGAGGGCGAGTATCATAAATTGGTAGCGATTGAAATCGCCGCATTTGGCCAGAATCTGATCGAAATCCATTTTGAAATGTGTTTAATTGGAGTTCTGGTTGGTTATTGTATTTGTACTATCGAAAGTTGTGACGTAGTTGTTTTGACGCTGATTTATTTTGTATTTTGGGAGGGGAATGAGGCGAGGCCAATTGCCAGCGTAGTTCACATGTATTGTATCACAATTTATTGTTAGTTGTCACATTTGGTGCTTTGGCTTGTGGTCTGTAATGAAAAACATATTTAGATCATTAAATGGGGTCGATGGACATTTCTTGGATAGCTATATATACATTTTCTTATTTAGATATTTTCTATACAGACAACAATATTATTGTTTTCGAATGGGATCTTATAAAAGAACCGAAAACAAAGAGGTTCGAAAATATTTTTTTACGAACAAACAAGATCAAAAAGAATAGGAGAAAAAGATTAACTAAAAATTAAAATTTCCATTTTGTTAATGAATAAATATAAAATAAATAAATATACTTACATACTTAACGAGGCAACGATTTTCCAAGTACAATAAAATAATCGATGATGTAAAAATATTTAAATTACAAGGAAAACAATTTATTCAGCTTTGCATAAATTTAAAACTATAAATAAAATGTCAGATACTTAGGCGTTAGATAGCCGATAGATAACATATATTACTATAGAATATTAAATCACAATTAAATATTAAAATTTTCTCATTTTACTAGTTTACTTTTGTTATTGAACTCATTGTGCACAACCAACGTGGCTGTCATCTACTTATTATAATTATTTTTCCCGCTAATTGGCAAATGACAAATAAATAGATTTATTTAGCACGTTATGCGAGAAGCTGGCGAGAAAATCAATTGCAAAATTACATTGTCAACCAGGGCTAACCATATTGAACATGATTCGCTCCGTCGTCAGATAAGCTACCGGACAATAATCCGGAGACCAAAGATAACGTCGCCTGATTAGACTTTGCCCAAACAGCTTTCGGTATGTTTAACGAAATGAAGTTAAGGCCACAAGAGCGGGTTCTGCGTCCCAGTTACATGGCTTATCACTGGCAAAATATTTATATAGGCGTTCATTTAGATAAAAAATAAATAGATGAAAATGTTAGCACTACTGACTAATTGCTCCGCTCGCAGACTGTTGCCAAGCTCTCAATATATATCCGCAACACAATCGACTTTCAATCGAGATCCGAACACGTGCCGATGACTCTGAATTTTCTCGGAATTTTCTCGCTCTTTGGGAGTTTGACACTCGACAACAGTCAATTTATGATTTACATCTTGGCGGCAAATACGAAATATATAAATAAATTGCCGAGAGCTCCATGCATATTTTGGGAGCACTGCAACTGGTTTTTATTTTACTTTTCCACTCGAGCTGCCTGCCTGCCCTAGAACCAAAACAACTTTTTGTAAGTCGAAAATATTGGAAACGAATCCAAGGTTCTCTCTGATTACATATTATTCACAAAATCTTGTTTAATGTTGAAACTTTTCAAGGATGAACAAAAACCAATTGGAATTGCTTAACAGTGAATAGATTTTTAATTTTGTAATTTTATTTACCTCTTTAAACTTCGAGTACTCTGTTAATAAATGTTGAAAGTGAAATTTTGTTTACGAACGAACCAACAAAACAGATTTCAAGGAACAAAAGTATAATTTTAAACAATTCTTGCAGCGTAGAAACAAGAGATTTTTCTGCGACGCACCGCAAACAAATTTCCCGACAACAATTAGTATAGAGATATATATGCAGATTATTGTTTATGTATTTTTCAAATATATTCTCCGAATAACCAAGTTCATTGGCTCTGTCACACAATGCACACGCCGCGGCCAATAAAAAATGCAAACAGTCAACAAAAACAGTGCCGCTTTCGTTCTCCGATTTAGACAGTGATTTAGACGTTAAATGTTTGTTTGGCCAACTGTCTGCTCGAATAATCACCGACACAAAACGTGAACGCAAGACTTGGTTCGAATTAAATTTATTTTTTTCACGTTTGTAGTTTTTTCGGGCTTTTATTTGTTTCGGTTCTGGTTTGGGCTTGGGTTTGGCGGAACCGTGTTGTCCCCTTGGGACGAGCTGGCCAGTAAAGCGATTTGATATGTGTATCCGCCGAACGCTCCTCACATACTGAGCTGCCAAATGCCGACGATTGTTTATTAAAAACGCCAAACAGCTGTTCTCGTCCGCCGAGCGCCAAAAAGGCAGCGACGTCGGCGACGGCGGCGGCGGCGGCAAATCAAATTCAACAGGCTTGGAGGAAAAAACAGGGGGAGCAGCTGGGTGGGATGGACGGACGGTGGAAGAAACAGGTCATAATTAAATTCAAAACCTGTGAAAAACAAACAAATCGCCACGCCACGCCAGGCTCGAGATTTGCGATTCGCGGTTTTCGGCTTTCGGTTTTCGGTTTTTTACGAGCCACCACACGGCGTATACTTGATTGGATTCGATACGATTTCATTTGATTTACATCCCCATACTCTACCCTTGTGATCGCTTGAGGCGCATGCAAAGGAAATTGCCCTGCTAATTTCTTTGCCAAACTCCCCTTTGGAGTCTTTTATTAACTTGCCCTATAAATAAATGTACTCTATTCGGTTTGTTATTTTTTTGCTATGGTCGCATTCGATTGAGCAATGTCTTTCTGTCCTGTTTTTGATAGTGCAATAAATTTAATATTTTAGGGGAAATTCTTGGCTGACTCACAGCCACAATCGTAATGTTGCTAATTATTTATCATAAACTTGATATTTACCGGTATTTTGTAATATGTACTAATTTACCGCATCTTTTGGGGCCACTTTCTTTTCATTGCTAATGCAATATTGTTGTTATTTTTCGGGTTTTATGGGTTTTGAAGATGACAGCTATAACCCAAAAGCTACCGTGCATTTATAAGGGTGCATAAAGGATTTATTTAATAATAAAGATTAAAGCTGAAAGGCTCTTAAGATGTGAAAAACACTTGGTCCAAATTTGTCCACCTTAGCTCTTAGCAAATATACATGAAAAAACTGTGTTGCCCAATTTAAAACGACAAGATAGATGATAGCGAAAGCTACTTGAACTTTGATTTAACATTAATTGTAAGCTTTAATAAACAACAATGAAGATGTGACAAATTAGCAGAAAAGGTAAAGTGATTAATCAGCATTTGTTGACGACATTTTATTACACGCTTCAGGTAGTGAGCCATAAATAAATATCAATTTGTTGGCAACACTAATCAGAAATCAAGGCTCATGGCTAATGCCCTAATGCAATTAAAACCCAATCAAGTGGGTAAGGCAAGTACAAGGCACCCAGCCAACTACCAACCGATTAGATAATGCCCGACTTCAGACATCCCTCAAGTAGCCCACTTCCATGTGTGAACTAGTGAGTGAGTGGCCATAAAAATGGAGGTGCGTAACCAAAATACACTTTCCCTGGCTAAAAACCAAAACTGGGAAGACACGTGCTGTTGGCTCTCACGTTCTTGGCCAACTGTACCAGCGAGATGGATGATCTTTCGCAAAAGTTCGAAATGTTTATGAGACATGCAAATATTTGCATTTTCATTACGATTTCCTTTGTTTGGGGAAAGCCAACAAAGAACAAAGAGAGTCTAGGGCTTGCCCTTTCCAAACTCAATCAAACTCTTGTCTCCAATTCCGGTACGACGCATTACTCATCCGCCATGTTGCACCGAGTTCAATCGGGGATTTTCATCGATTGAAATGACTAAGCCACCTTTATAGGTACGTTACTTGGCTGATCCTCTTACAGACCAGCTAATATTGACACCTACTTGACAATCAAATTATAAAAAGGCGCAAAAAGATACTAATCTCACACATTGCAGGCGAGAATAGCGTTCATCATCTTTGGTAGCGTATTAATTCGAATGGCCAATATTAACAACACCTAGATTATGCTTATGCAAAGGTGTTAGGCTAAAAGGAATTTAACAGTGGGTTTATTTGCCCCCAAAGTTGTTTTTCTGATTTTTTTTTGACTGGTCTTCATACGAAAGCAAACAAAGGTGGAGATTTTAAGGTCTATCGCTTTCTTTCTTAACTTTAGTTTTCGTTAACCTTTTCTTTATTATTTATTTTAATGAAATGCTTGTTATATGGCATTTTGAATAAACTTTTGTTTATATTTACATACTAACTTTATTCCTCTTAAGTCCTTGGTCGGATCCAATTTTGTGGTTTTTCTTTATTAGCTTCCTTTAGTTTGGGTCCTTGAGCTGCTCGACTTTTGCGGTTTTTTTTTAGCACGCAAAACGTTAAATTCGCTTGTACCATAAACTGTTATTGCGTGTATTTATTTTCACACTCACTTGCGAAATTTTTCGAAATTTGATTTTATAATAATAGCCAGCAGGAATTGAACTTACTAATTTAACAATTTCGGCGAATATTACATTTTGAGTTGAACTATTTTGAATTATTACTCTTGGCGAAAGCGAGACCGACAGCGCTCTCCCTCTCACTCGTTCGCCGCGATCAGCTGTTCGCCTATCGTTTTTGCTTTTGCTTTTATTTGTGTTTTTATTTGTATTTCCCCTCTCTGCTGCTGTTCGCGTGACAATTGCATTCGCTTTGACTTCAAGTTCAACGAATGTTGCCGGTTTTAAATGCTTTCGCGCTTCAGCAAGCTGTAACTGTAACTGTAATTGCAAATGAGAAGGAGATGTTCTCTTGCTCTCTCTGTGACTCTTTTCCTCTCCCACTCTCTTAGAATTTTACAGCTCAAACAAAGAATGCATTTTATCCCTTTAACGCGCCTCTTGTGTTTTACACCGAAAAAAAATCTTACAGTTTACATCTACATTTGTATTCTTAAAAAGCTTTAGTAAAAAATTGGTAGCAGATTTTCTCTGACTCTCTCTCACACTTTCCCTTACTTCCTCTCTATCTCATCTCTCTTTTCAAACAAAGAATGCATTTTATCCCTTTAACGCGCCTCTTGTATTTTACACTCAAAAAAAAGTCTTACTGTTCACATCTATTCTTAAAAAGCTTTAGTGAAAAATTGGTAACAGATTTTCACTGACTCTCTCTCACTCTTTCCCTTTTTTCCTCTCTCTCACATCTCTCTTCTGAAACAAACAAAGAATTTTATCCCATTAACGCGGTGTATTTTACACCGAAAAAAAGTCTCAAAAATTACATATTTTATATATATGTCTAAAAGTCTTATCAATATATAATCCCAGAATGATTTTACAGAATTAATCTAAACTTTATGAGTTAGGATAACATTGTAAAATCTTTGAAGAGGGTCAGATAAAAATGTGCAAAGTATGACTCAGAAGAGAATAAAGAAAGCTGAAGTAATCAATCTTAATACTGATCTTAAAATAAAAACCTTAAACGCATTTTTCACAGTGCGTTTGGTCTATTAATTTTTGTATCCCTCCCTGTATCGAATTTCTCTTCAATTGATCCAAATGTTTGCTTTTGTTTGTCGCTGATGAAGCTTTCATGACACAATTTCTTTTTTGTTTGCGCAGCAAGCACAATTATTATTCCCCGATTACGAGTATCCACACATAAATAGATATACATAAATACGAAACTGTTGGCATCAATTAGAGCACTTGGCGACACAAGTGGGTTAACCATTTGGGGGAAGATTACCAGATGGGATTTACTCAAATGCGGGCACTTAATGAAAAAGCAAACTATTCAAGGAGGGGGATTGCTTCTTTGTAGGCGATATCTTTATGCCCAAGAATTACGCCGCAGAAACGGATTAAAGTTGTAAAGTACACGACTATGAGTAATGCTGAAGTCTGGGTATTTCAAAGCTCTACAATTGTTGAATTCCACGTTCAGATATCAGACAACTACAAACCGGAAAAGATTCTCCGAGAGTTCTGTAAGAATTACCACTAATTATCAAGGTACAAGATATAACCAGGGATCCGAGTGGTACGGGGCCTCGTACTATACTCATAATCAAGAGCGCATTCTCGGCACTGATAAAGAACATGCTCCTCTTTGGACTCTCTCCGAGTTGGCCATCCGATCCGGACTGGTTTCTGTCAGTTGTAACCAATTATGAGTGCGGGTTCAGTTCAGCTCGAGTACTTTTGTCGTTGCCATTCGCCACTCGTACAATCAATATGCTCAACGGACGTGGTGTCAGCATTTTTGCTCCGGAGTCCGCCATAAAATAACCACATATTTCTTTAAATAAAAGAAACCTCTAATAACCAGCAACCAGTAAAGAAATAAGCCATAAAAAAACAAAATTTCCTGCTTTCTATTGCTTTCAAGCTGAATTCAAGTCTGTGTTTTATTTAGGAGATAAGATTCAAATTACTCCCAACATTCGTAGAAAATAATAACAAGCATAACAAGAAAGTAAATTCCATAATTTTAAAAATTTATAAACAAAACTTAAATCAAAGCAACAAGAAAAAATATTTTCCTAAATCTAAAATCCAAACATAAATTTATTTTAATTCCCTTTTTTGAATATACTCATATCGATATCCATTTAGGGGCAACAAACTTTTAATTCGCTGATTATCAGAAATGCCGAATTTTTCCTTTACAATATTCAGACCCCACAAACAGTTCCTCATAAAACAAAAAAAAAAAACAATCAAGAAAAATGATTCAATTGAATGGCCAAACATAAACACAACAATCAATTATTGCATAAACAAATCGATGAATGAAAGTGCCGTCTCACCGAGAAATTCTGTCTGGCAATTGGATCGAAATCAGCCCCGGATGATGGGCCATGCAAATGATGTCATGACATATCTTTTCCCCACTGAATTCTGTTGGTCCGATGTGGATGTGCGGTGCCAGCATAATGTTGGGAATATTCCATAGGGGACAGAAGCGCAATAAAAAAAACAAACAAATTGATCAGAGGGTTTCCGAGCAAACGACTGCCAGAGCTTTTCCTAACCGGAATGAATCGGTTTACACGGTCGACATAAAAGGCCACACAAAGGCTTACCTTTGGCAGCCAGCTGATAGCTATAGTTGCTCGATCCACACCCTAACCCAGAGCCGGAGCCAAGCCCGCATTAACATATTATGGCCGAACTGAAAAAACAGACTTTCGATCGATCGAACATGTTGGGCAACTCTTTCTCCGCGCCAGACACAACAAAAAACAAAAAAAATATAGTGCAAAACCTAGACATATAGAGAGATTTTTTTCAAACACTGACCCTCAATCAAAAACCACTTGGCGATAAAAAAAAAAATACAAAACAAATATAAACTGAACTAGCTTGGCAACGACGTCTCGGGCATAAAAAGTTTAAATTTAAATTTATATAATATATTTTTTGTGTGTTTTTTTTCGCAAAGAGAAACAAACAACACAGAGGGCCGCAAACAACTGATAGAAATGAGTCAAAAACGTGACTAAACTTTTTGGTTTTATTTATTTGTTTGTTCTTTAATTTATGCCTCGCATAATTGCTATGCGCATAATTAATGGTTAATCAAATGGATATATATCAGGCAAACCAGTTCTCTACGAACTTCAAACATCAATCATGGAATTAAGCTCAGATACTGATCGGCATAACTAAATGCTTGGTTTCGGTATCGGTATCGGTCAAATGTCAGCTGTGCAGGTAACTCTATCTCCGGGAAACCAGTTACAAAATAACAAACAGCGAAACTAAACACGTTACGAGATCCGCTGCACGGGGAGATTGTTTCCACGAATCCAATTAAGACTATCGTTAAAATATGCCTTACTCTACTGGTTGCCCAGAGATAATAGTTCTCTGTCGATCGGTTCATTTCCTTTCTCTCGCGGCGTTGCAAACAAAACAAAAAAAATGCAACAGGTGTAATTGCCTCAAGTACCCCAGCACTTCATATAATACAAGTGAGGAAATCGATACACTCCAATCTCAAAAGGCACTTGATTTTGCATTATTTAATTCATCAAACTCTTGGATCAAGGAGAGTGGTTTCCGAATGGGTATGAAAATCCACTTTCCTTTTGATTTAAAAGAATTATTAAAATATTTTAAATAGATAACGTTTTCCTTTATTAAAGTTATTGTAATTAAAGCGGGATGTAAATATGATTATAATTTTTTATAAATTTTTAAATTTAGATTTATTTATAGATTTCTTTTTGGGTCAAACTGGTTGTGGTTCCATCTTCACAATAAAGTTGTTTACAAAATTCTTGTGTTTATTTATGTTAGTAAGTACATTTATTGTCAAGAAATCAGAACTCGTTTAACTGTACCGGTATTATATATATATATTTTAATTATACTGAACACATCTCCACCGATTTCCTGGAAAGTTATTTTGATTATCTCCTGCACTTAATGCTCCAATACTAAAGAATGTCTCTGGCAGCGTTTCTTGTTTATGTGCGTTTTAATGTGATGATTCCTTTTAATCCCTTAGATATTCCCGAATGGGGTTTAAAAGAGCACATCTATAAATAGCGACCATATTCTTGGAAATGAAGGAAATGAAACTACCGCCCACCCACAGGGTAAACCTCATTGGCATTCAGATGCGTGGCATTTGCAAACCCCAGTCCCATAAGCACTTCAGATCCCCTCCCGGAGCCATTATATTGGCCAAGGCCAGCGAACCGCTAGTGTCTTGGTCGTGATCCAGAAAACTAAATTGAAGCCAGTTCGAGGGGAGCCAAACGGGGAAATGGGGGAAATAAAAAGAAAACTATTTTTAAAGGAGGCACAATTTCATACACGTGCGCATAGACATACGAGTATGTATGGGTATACATATGGTATATATTGATGTGCTCGCACAAAATCATACAACTGACCGGACCGCCGACCGAAGATTGCATATGTACATTTGTTAATTGCTATTTATACGGCCGACACTTGGCGACACCCAGCTAAAAAAATACAAACAACAACAAAAAAAAATAGATCGAACGACAACGCAAAACTTTCCACTTGCCTGAGGAGGAACTCTTTGCATGCTGCTGCGGCTGCCTCCTCCGATCCTCGATTGCACTTCAATTGTCGTCAATTAATTGTTTGCTTATTCCCCGCTTATTCACACTCGCTCATGCGCCTGCACTTTGGCATCCGACTCGCCCAATGATTGATGATTGATGTCCGCCGATTGAAAACTACTATTTTGCGGAGCATCTGTTCCTCCTCCTCCTCCTCCTCTGCCGGATTCGCCCCGCAGACTTTCCGTTAATTTGTTGCCGATTATACAATTCACCGTTGCACCGCCTGCAGCTTGCAGTTCGGAACGATTTAAAGATATCGCGGGTTTCCTGAGCGAGCGCCGACGAGCGACTGTTCAATGCTCGTCAGGTATTCAAAATATCGGCCATGACTTTGGCAAAGAAAAACTAAAGCAAGTACGCAAGGCACATTCGGGATGCGACAAAGGGATACCCTGTAAAAGGGATAAGCCACAAAAACTACAAAAATTGGGAAAATAACATTTACCTGATTGGGGGGGATTCTAAAAGGTAAATGTGCTATGATAACTTTTTTTTACTGTTTTTTCAGTATATGCAAATTATGAAATTTGGTTGAGAATTTAACAATATTTTATAAAATAATTATAATAAATAATAATAAATATCTAATAAAAAACTAAAAGTTGAAAAAATATCATGTTTTTGAACACAATTTCGTAGTTTTATATAACCTTTACAGACACATTATAGTATTATTAATTTATTAAATAAAGTAGTATATTAAATCACATATTTTCTGCAAATATTTCAGGGTGGTTCAGTGAAAAATTTATATTGATAACAAATATATTCGTAAAATATAAATAGTTTATATTCTAATGTAATAAATTGTATTTCATTTTTTGAAATTGTGTAAAATGTGCCCTGTACATACAATATTCTTTTTGTAATGGGTATAACTAATAACAGATTTTGTTGTAATTCTCTCTCGCTCTTTGGCCTTCTCTCTCGTTCTCTCTCCTAGTTTTTTTTCCTTCTTTGTGCTCAGCTGTCTTCCTGTGTTTGCTTGAGAATTCCTATAGAATTGATATCTTACAGGGTGCATTACATCTTTTTTATCTCCTTAGGGATGCATCCAGAAAAATCAACCCCTTTTCGAGACAATTAAACTGCGCATTTTCCAATCTTTATAGTGCAGATCACACCCGAATTTTTGAGTTACCCCCTTTGAAATGCGTTTCCCCTCCGATGCGTTACAACGCAATAACATGATGGCAGGTTCAAACAAAAGAAATTTAAACAAAACAAAAAATCAGACCCGGGAACAATCCGCAACCATTGGAAAGAAAAACCGAAGAGCAATGGGCATGAAGTGCATGCCAACAACAAATATGAATCTGATTATTGCAGCTCTTTGTTAACAATTATTTATTATATTTTGTTTTAACCAAACGGAACCGGTTCGATTTGCGCCTGATATTTTAGTTTTGTTTGTGCCAGCGTCTGGCCCCCAACAACCAGTGACGTCAGCGGCATTCGTGTCTACTCTTTACAAATGCCCAATTTAAATTACTTATTATTATTTGTTTGGTTTGCTTTCATTATGCGTCTCCGATTTGTTTGAGAGCATTCACCGCCACTCGCCCAACGAGAATTTATCAGATAAATGCTCAAAACAACAACAAGCGCCGGGTATTAGGGGTGGACATTAATCACGGACACGTAAAAAATATTCTAGTTACAAATTATATATGTAAATTATATTTTTAACTTCACCCAGTCAGATTTAAATAAAAATTTACTTCCTATAATATGTAAAATGCAGTATATTACATACCATTTAAAATAAAATATTTCAAGCTCTAAATATTGAAGAACATCGTTATTATCAACAAACATTAAAAAAATAACGTAGAACAATAAATAGAGGTGGACATTAATCAATAAAGCGTAAAATAGGGTTCTAACATTTAAAATTGAAAGGATTTTATTGTTACAATTAATTTAAATTTATTTTTGTTAGATTTTTCCCGATGCAAAATTATGTATATCCTATAAAATGTAGATTGCCATTCATTACTCACCATTTAACACATAAGAATTCTAGCTCTATATATTGAAGTAAATAATTATTATTATCATTATTATCAACAACAAAATGTAACATTAAAAAATAAATCAATAAATTAAATAAATACATATATATTCCCATTTAAAAAATGTAATTATTAACAAATTGAAATAAATTTTATAGAAATACTTTTATATTTATACAATTGTACCTGTAAATAATGAGTTCAAACCGTAATTCATTGATTACTTTTATATTTGCTAAGCTGTATTAATAACAATGTATAATAACAACAATGTATTCGTGTCACGCCTTCATCACCGGTAGCGACCTTCACATTGAGTTTCGGCTAAGCAAAAATGCTAAATGTTTTGTCGGTTTTTTCGATTCTTGGCAGCATCCAATGAACCTGCCGTTTCATTTGTTGACACTCGCAGTTTGCTGCCTATAGGATTATAATTAGTATCGTACTCTATATTTGCACTAGGATGCTTTTAGACCATTTGGCTTTAATGCAGAGTGCTGATAATGAGGAACTATTCGATATTCCGACGACCTTGCCCGCCAATCGGCCCCGGCAACACAAACAATTATCATATATGACAGATTGGGTTCTAATAAACGAATGCAACAGTTTAACTTGGCCCATAAATTGCCAATGCAAAGTCTATTGATACTGAAATGTAAATCGGTTATCATTTCTATATAAACAAGCCATGTTTATTTACCCACAAAAGGAATATCAATTAGGTTTTTTTTGCATTTAATTAGATTTCCGGAATTCCGGAGTGAATTCTTTTATGATCTTTGGCAAATATTCCTGAAATTATGAAACCAACTTAACGTTTGTTGTGGCATATAATAAAAATAAAATAGACATTTTTCGAATACCAGGTTGTCATTCTAAGTGAATAGAAAATAATTGTCTATTTTGTTGCCATTTTTTATTCGTCTCAACTGTCAACTAGTTGAATTCATAATAAATTGCTTGAAACACAGACTAATATTTGTTTTCGTTTTTGCAAATACATATAGTATTTTTGGTTTGTTATTGAAAAACATATGTTTTGTAATAATACAAATGATTTATTTGAAATCATAAAGATTCCCATAGCATTTCAAATCGAATTATTTACAATCTTGATATAATTCTTTTGATTATCTTCTTGTGATTTTTTCACAATTAGTTATGCTTATGCTGGGTTTTTTTGTTTATCAACTTGGATTTATGTGATTGCTAATTTAAATGCGAATGGGGGATGAAATGAACTAATTGTGATTCGAATGACGCAGATGAATTTGTTTACCCCGAAAAA
The DNA here is from genome assembly GCA_021224005.1 of Drosophila setifemur. Classification (NCBI taxonomy): domain Eukaryota; kingdom Metazoa; phylum Arthropoda; class Insecta; order Diptera; family Drosophilidae; genus Drosophila; species Drosophila setifemur. The sequence continues at coordinate 676,252 of JAJJHY010010948.1, forward strand.
AAAAACGAAACCCGATCAGCTTTCACCATGTTAATCAAATCCAAACAGTTCCTTGCAACCGAACCAGTGCCATAAATCATCTCTTCATGGCGAAGTGAAAAATTACAATCTAATAGGATTTGCAATTGTACCAACAAAGTGGACTCTCAACGGGGGAGCACTGGGGAAATGGAAAATAGGGAAAATGGAGCAGATTCCTCGGATTGAGGGACTCCTGGCGCGCAAATGGAACTCGGCATTGGTGCGGCCGTTGTCTTTGAGGGGTCTTCAAGGGGGTGACGGCTCTATATTTAGAATAACCCAAGGACAGCGAAATATACGGAGACAGACGCTGCCTTAATTTATAAGCACGCAAATCGCGTGTGCCATAGTGGGCATACATATAGGTAAGAATATACATGAATATGCAAAAATTTGGGGAAGTGCATACAATGGCCGAACATTTCTATGACTCAGCGGTTCTTTGATTTCCTTCTTTTATGCTCCAACTTGAAAGGAAATTGCTTTCATTACTCACTGGTTGTGTTTTTTGGGGGCTTCTGTTTTTGGTATGAAAACAATTAGTTATGGTTTCTTATGGGCAGCGAACTTTAAACCATATTTATTGTTAAGGAAATGCTGGGAAATATTGAAAAAAATATACAAATTTAATCCTTCCCATAGATTGTAAATTGGCAAATTTGATTTCCTCTGTGCCTGCCTAAATCAATCTCTTTCAGTGAGCACCGGAAATGTTCGTTTTAATAACACATCGTATACGTACTTTACACAATTTGTACATAATATTCAGTTTAAAGCGGTTTCAATGATGATAAGTGAAAATGAAAGGCCAAATAAGATATACACATTGATGATTAATGAATTTTCAATATCATTCCCAATTTAAATAAAAAGGCAAATGTGGTGAAAGCAACAAATACACCGTGATTAATGATCAAAGCAATTCAATATTTATTACAACTAAGTGACTGCTGAAAAAAACTAAATTATTCAAAATTAATATTGAAGCTTTGTGAATTATCCCTGACCCGCATCACATGTCGTATACGTAATTTTTCACACACTTCATTGATTTAACAAGCCAGGATAATCCGGGAAATTTATGCTCAGCCTGAGTAAGTTGTCAAGCTGCATTTGATGGCTTCGTGGTATTCAAAAATTTCATATTTTCGCTTCAGAAAACATTGCCAGCTGCCAACATCATTATTCAATGTCAAGGCTGAGGCTGAGGCTTCGACTAAAGCAAACACTGGAGGAGACAGAACTCGGAACTTTGCACTCTCCTTGCATTATTTAGCACCCACTTGAGGGAGCCCAAAGGGTGGCCATGTAAATGTAAGTGGAATCCGAGTAGATTCAAGAGCTGGGGAGAGTAGAATGTGGCACGATATGCCTCGAGAGGTAATTACAGCCAGTCCGGGCTCCGTCAGCTGGCAGCTAGGCAAATCCGGCGTAATGTAAATAATTCAAATCGCCCAGCATAAGCGGCCAAAGTCATTACCGGCTTGTGTAATTATTGAAGTTATATTCGATATCACGGCTTGGGATAATAAAGAGTGATTCACTTAGCCGGGCGGAATTATTAAATCAATAAAATTATCAACATCATTAGCATGAAGGTTGCAAAACTTTTGTTTTTTTTTTTTGCCAACTCCGGGGGAAGTTTCCTTTCATTCTTTTTTGGTTTTTGTTGGTTTTTGTTAGCGAAAGTTCAGGGAACTCATTGCATGAATTTGATATGCACGTCGCTCTGATATACATCGTTGGTTGTTAGTGGCCTTTACTTGTCTATCAGCACAAAGAACGGATGTCCTGGCAACGCCTCCAACTGGACAAAGTGACAAAGGACAATGCAACTGCTTCCCACGAAGAAGGAATTTCTAGGGGGAGACTACAATGAAAGAGGGACAAAGAGATCGAAACTTTCTTGGCTCAAACATTTTGCCGGCGCCGGTACCAAAAATCAATAGCTGGAATGAGCAAATGGGGAATTGCACTTAAAAAAAAACCAAAGCACTTAACAATGGCAACTAAACTACCTTAAAATATTTTTAAAATCTTAAAATTTTAGATTTCTTGCATATAAAGTATTAAAACTAATGCAATAGTCGCTTTAAATTAAAATTAAAAAAAAAAACACAACAATCAGCAATTTTAATTAAATTTACATATTGAAATTTAAAAAAAAAAATGAAATACCTAAATATGGCATTGGAAATATTTATTATTCAATATATAAGTATTACAATAAATTAATATAATATTTTTATATGCATAAAAAACAATTTAAAGCGAAAATATCTACCTGATTTGAGTAATGTTCATTTGCAAATATATGTTAATTTCGATGATTTGATTTTTCTCTGTTATACGGGGCGTATAAGCAATGCAGAGACCGCTAAACCTCAACTACTTGAGCTTGGCACCGCAATTTGGAAACGTTTTTCCGTGAAATTTAATCACGATACTAATATAGACAACAAATTAAAAAGCCAGAGCACTAATTGACTCACCCAGAGATTCGGAGAGAGCCTGACCCACCACAACTCCAAACTTTATATTACTACTTTAGCCACTCGCAAGTTGCCAGGACAACGGTTGTGGGAACTAAAAAGGATATCCTAGGGCAATGCCACCAGGAGCCGCAACTCCTGGGGACAATCAACGAATGCACTGGCCACGGCAAATGTCATCGAGCCGGGCATAGTGTCCTCCTTTGGCTCTTGAGTTCTTGAGTCCTGCGAATCCTGCGTTGTTTACACTACCAATTCGCGACGTAAACTAAACCAGAAAGCCAAATGAAAACAGCTTCTCCGCTCTGCACCGTGGAAAACGAGGCGGGCGAATGAAAATGTGCGAGTGTAGTATTATTACGATTCCGCCATGTGCGCGGGCAAAATCAGCTGAGAGCTGCCTCAGAGCGCGCGCGCTTTTCTCGAGTGACGTCACTGCAGCGACTCATGCGCAGCCAGAGAAAGAGAAGGAGCGACTGAGATACCCATGTATCTTGTATCTGTATCTGTATCTTGAGGAAGCTTCCCGCTGGGGCGCCGCGTGTGCTCAGCTAAAATGTGCATGCTTGTTGCGCCATTCGGTCTGGTCCCCCTTTTCACCACCCTTCAGTTAGAAATATAATTTAGGGGGCATCTCTCTCGGTCCGGCCAGGGCTGGTTCATTTCGTCACAGAGCGCTATAAGGAAAACAGTAGGGAATATCAATGGTGAACTATCAATATACAAAAATGAGAAAAATTAAATGTATTATTCACATTTATGCGATTATTACCAATTAATTATAATCATTCCATCGGAAACTTCATGATTTTTCCAAATTAAGAGGTTTTTGATTGACATATAAAATGAAATAATATTTAAAATAACACATATTTTTTAAAACGGTGTACTAAAACTATTAATATGTATTTTTTAATTCACAAAATTATTTGACAAAAATATACCTATGTCGTAAAAATTAATTACCTTATCCAATTGCTAGAAACCAAAATAAATGAAAACTTATAGTAACAAATATTAAATATAAGAACTAATTTTAAGTCCAGCTAAAATTTAAAAAGTATCATACACCAGTTTTCAGCTAAACATTTTGTATTTATTATAAACATTATATAGAGATTTCAGTACATCAACACCAATATACAGTTCAATGAATGCAATAAATATGTATCTATATATATTATAGTCTCTAAAATAAATGTTCATGTACGAGTCGTGAGAGAGCCTGAGTTTAGTAACATATAGTGAGAAACGTCTCTAAAGAGATTACTTTATACATTTTGTGATATTCAAGTGGTTTAAAATTATGCTAATTGTGCTCGTTTCTAGATTGGCACTCACTTGGGCTCTATTTATACAGTTTTCGAGTCAATTGTTGGTAATAGAAAAAAAAGGATATCCTACATAACAGTTACATTTCTTTCGCACTTTCCATTCTTGGTAGTATAAAAACGATAACCTACATAACAGTTACATTTTCGTCGTATAACAAATGAAGCATGAGTAAAGCTTAGAACCAAATTGCAAAACAATTGCAATAAATAATTAAGTTTCAATAAATGAGTCATAAGTAAGGACTAATTAAGTGACTGAAAGGAACTTTCATAACAATGAATCACTTTGAACGCGCTTAGAACTAAGGATTCAAAACTAAATAATAAAGTCAGGGAGCATTTTGTGCACTCAATTCTAGCAATCTGCACCGGCAATGCCTGTGATTGGATTTTCGCCATGTATAATGGCATCCATTTCTATCTGAGTCAAATTCTCCGACAGTAGTTTCTCAATATTAAGGAACTTGGCATTGGGTTCTTGAATGGAGGCGGCATCCAGCTCGTCTGGTGTGTGAAGAACCGAGCTACTGCGTTTGGCACGCTCTGAATATCGAGAAAAGCTTATTAGAATTTCATATTAAAATTATAAAAATATTATATTCTTACCGAATCGAGCTCGATGGGCCTCCTGCTCGATGATAATCTCATTGGTCACATAGACCTCTCGTCGGATTTGATCCCGCAGCTCCACACTCATGTCCGGAATACACCAACGCACCAGAATCATCACCAGGGCCACAAAGTTCTGCAAGCACAAAGCAAACAAGTTGAGGCAATTTCTCAAACTAATTTCTGCACAATATTTCATCAGCTTCCCTGTCCCTGATTTACGATATACTTTTCCTCCACCAATTTGGGGTCACCAGAAGCCAGGCAAGTGAAAACTTTCCACGCAAGTTGCAGTAAATTCAGCTAAATGGCTATCGTAGCTAAGACAAGTGTTAGCCTCAACCCTAATATTTGGGGAATTGGGCACAAATTCACCCTTATTGAAATGAAAAAGAAACCCCAACGAACTAAACCGGCACATCGCAAAACAAACATGCAACAATGGACTTTGCCTTTGTGCAGCATAAGAGAAACTGAATGTCTAGAAATTTGAAGTAAAATGGATGGAATAAAATGCCAACTAAATGGATAATTGGCCCTAGTTCTACTTAGAGTCGACCATTTTAGTTAGTAGCTGTGAACATCTCAAAGCGTACGGTCGCATTTAGAATCGAATATTAATATATAATTGAAAATATTGTAGAGGACACCATTACAAAAATAAGTGAAAGGATACACTTAAATTATTAAAACGAGTCTAGACAAGGATTATTTCAAATATAAAATAAATATAAATCAACTTTTTTTTAATCAAAATTAAATTAATAAAAGTTAACCCAACAATCAAAATGAAATACTTTGAATTTTTAAGCCTATCTTCAGTGGGTCTTAGCATAGCTTTTGGGGATATTTTGATCGCCTTAAGCATTCTAGGACCCTCAAGCTATTACCTCTACTTCGACTTCATGGATATTGAAAAATGGGAACAGTCCGCCGAAGTTGAGGCTTTAAGTCCCTTTGGAACGTTCTTCTCAACGTTGGGTAAATTGAAAAATATATTTATTAAAATATCACCAATAACACGACTCTATTTAGTGGATTATCTGTGGGTGAGGGAATTCTCACAGGTTTTCTATATGACAGCAACGCTTATTATTTGGGTCAAGGCTTTGATAAATCTAATGGTGGCCATGCTCTTAGTCGATGGCATCAAGCAGGTAAGGAAGTCTCAATTAAAAGCAAACATTCAATTTAGTAATGTATTTCTTACACGTTTCAGAAACGACTCGTTTGCATTGCCCCCTGGTTGATTAATTCATGCCTTTCGATGGTCGTTGAAGCGGGTATTTTTGCGAGTCTGGAACTCAGGATCGATGAGGTTGATGCCGCTGTGGATCGCCGGATAGCGCGCAGCCTGATCTTTGGCGTCTTTATAGGTGGGTTATCCTTAAGTTCACTCACACAAACAATAAATAACTTTAAACTTTTTTCAAGTGCTCAATGCGTTATTTTCCTACGGAGTCTATGCCCTCTATCGGAAGCTGAAGACTGCCCCCAGCGAGAATATGGAAGTTATTCCCCAAAATTCCCATACATTCAATGCCTGAAGCTGCCCGACTAACATAAATCATTGTCCAATTGAGGAAAACCTTGAAAATATATTAAGAATGTAACTCACTTCAAAAACCACTACGAAACCCAATCGGCAGGCCAAAATGATGTAGAACATGCTGCTCAAATTGTATTTCTCCGGTGATGTGGGTGGCAGTCGAAAGTCCGTGTATCTGCAAATAAGTTAACCAATAATGAATAAACAAAATCAAAGTGTTATTAATGGTGTTATTTACTTGCACGAGGTTATGTTGGAGAGATCACCAGCTAAGCTGTTCAAGGTGGGCGAATCAGCTACTTTGAACTCCGACAAAGTAAAATCCAGGTAACCATTCAAGGTTCCATCTTTTGAGACATAGTTGCGGTAGACCAGTCGCGGAATCATATCCGATGTAAAGGCGATGATAAAGCCCTTCAATAAAGAGAATAATTAATAATATATAGCGGTTATAATTTCGATTACCTCTTACATTTGTGATCACACTCAGCTTGCCAATGCAATCCAGGATCCTGTACCAAACTCCAATATCCCTTACACGCTGCGACACCGGACGTTTATGGTGGGTCAATAGTTTCTTGGCGTCCAATCGCATTTCCAGAATATTGTTGAGCAGGGCAAAAAACGGCGCCAGCGGAAAAGCGGCCACAAAAATGGTCACAAACCCGTACTGCAAGACCATCTCCAAGTACTCCGGAAAAAGACCTCGGGCACCCCAGTCCAACAGCTTGAAATCCCGCATCCAGCGTTCGTCTTTCGTTTTATCGGGATTCGGTGTGTTGTTAAACAAACGCGAGAGTCCGACTTGAATGGCCAAAACCTTGCGCCAGAACATTGGTAGATAAACCTCCAAAATCGTATTGAAAGCTTGCTTGCCAACCATTATAATGGCCAGCTGGATGCACAGCTCAGTCAAACAGCCGCCTGAAGAGCACTAAAAAAGCAGAAAGGTATTATATAGTATTGAACAGTACAAAATAAAATTGTATAACCCACCTCCTCTTGGCGATAGTCAAAAAGTTTGTTATACTGCCCAGGATGCCCTACGAATTTGCCTTTGAAGAAAGCTATGTAGAAGATGGATGCATAATAGTTGACAAACTGCAGCAGATAAATCTTGAGGGTCAGAGAGTCATCGAATTGCGTTTGAGTACGCCACATCTCCAACTCTGTGAGGTACTCAGCAAGATGGCTATACATCTAAAAAAAATAGGGTAAATTAAATCATTAGAGAATAATATATTAAATAAATGATCTAACAACTCACATAATTAAGTATGTAGAGCAGGCACAAATTCACAAAAGCCGCTGAGGCCGAGGCCAGAACTATGGCACTCGAAGTGGTCATTGGACTGGCGCCCAGCTTGAGAGCCGCCAGCATGGACATGCGATAGACCACCACGGCAAGCAGAGCCACAAAGGCCAAGGCAATCAGGAGCAGCACCACCGAGAAGCTGAACACAGTGGCTGGAAGTTTCATTCGCCAAAAGGGAACCGTGGGCTCTTTTATATTCGTCACATAATCCACTCTTGTCGGGGGTATATGCTCCAAACGGGCCAAATACTGCGGCCTTGGGTGCTCCTCGTGCACATCGAATCCCGTCAGATCCCATCGATGGGTTATCTCTGCGGAGTATCGTTTCCACAGCTCCAGGAAGAGGGTGGCCCAAAAGGACATAAAGACGGCGAAGAACACAGTGCTGGGATTGTCGATGAGATACGTCACTTTCGCATAGTTGCAGGTTTCCTTCAGGTCCCAAAAGTTGCACCAATCACAGAGCGGGCACATTGTGATGTTTGGATTTGAGCGAACGCAAATGTCTTTTCTAAAAGTGTAAACATTTAATGAGTAAAATGATAAAATGATTATTTTTTAAAGAAAACTCACACAGGCACGTAATTCTTGAGGGAGAACCAAGAGTATAGGAAACATATCACTCCCACGATCGAAGCCAACAGCAACATGTAGGTGTAGTAACCCAGCCAGGCAAAGTATAAACCTAGAAGTAAGCATTTTTATTTAATTTAATTTAATATTTTTTGAATAAAAATTTAATATTTACCTATTTTAACGCCAAAGTATTCCTTGATGTCATCCAAGGGCTGATAACGATACCATTTTTTAACGGATGCCCAGTGTTTGTAGAGCAAAGCTCTCATGGTTCCCGTCTCGGTTATTTCACCCTAATATATACAAAAATACATTGTATGGTCAAGGATTATTTAATTATTATAATTATTTAAATTACAAATTGACGTGTAATCGATAAAGTTATAATTTATTTAAATTTGAAAGTTTTCCCAAAGAATTATGAATGAAAAATATGAAATTTAAACATAAATCGAACGAAGCAAAATCTTAAAGTATAGAAATACATTTTATACTAAAATCGGCAAAGTTTTAAAGTTAATTTCTAGGACAGAATAATTCCATATCAAATATCAGTTGAATTCATTTAATTGATATTTTTTCTAGCGTAACTGCCAATAGATTTTCAAAAATGCAATTTAATATTTGATTCCCAATATTTTTTTACTATTTTAAAAACTTTTAGATGATAATATAAAAAGACTAAAATAGTATTAAATACTCACATCATGCAATGGATAGGCAGCGCAGTAAACGCCTTCAGCAATGAGTCGGTCAATACCAAAAGCCATTTCATTCGGATTCTTGGCAGGAAATCGCTGTCGATCCAGGATGAACTCAACGATACGGGAGCGGACGGCAGTGGTGAAGAAACAATCCTGCCGGATGTCAAATCTAAAGGATACAGATTTTAAGTTTAAATTCACAATTTTAGAAACTTTGTACCCACAGATACTCCTTATCTCGACTGTAGATGGCGGTGAAGCGATGAGCCCGTTTGGGAAAGATGTCCTCATCCACATAGACATTGCGCAGGAAGAATTTGAAAACGGATTTGAGACTAGAAAATATGCTTTTGGTCGAGCGATTGACCACAGACATGCCGGGAATCTGAAATAGTTGCAAACTTATTTTAGTATATGTACGAAAATGATTTATTCCGAAATAACTGACAAGCTGGCATATGGTACAGAATATTTTATATGGAGGTTAGGTATGGTTTTAAGTTTACTTTTATACAACTCACAGCTCAAGCCAAACGAAAAGTTTCTATTTAATAATAAGTTTTAGAGGATTAATGGTAAATATTTAACTGATTCAACGTTTGGGCCAACCTTCTTGGATAGAAATTGAGCCGCATTTTGCAGACGATTCGTTCTTTCATATATGCGCAAATTGCACAACGACTAAAATCACACAAAATACAAACAAATTAAAATTGTAAAAGAAAATATATACGTATTCGAATTAATTTAGCCAAAAAGTAAATTTTACTCATTTTGATGTGTGCCCGAAAGTATGCTTTAATTTTGGTATTGCTGAAGATCAAGCCTCGGGTTATCGGAACCCCTGAACTCACCTCCTTCATGGGCATTCGCAGCTTAAGTATCTCCGCATAGCGACGCAGGACCTCCAAGGGAGCATGGATCTGAAAAATAATAATTAATAGTAATATTTATTCAGCTATTTAAAATTCCCCAAACTGAATACAAATGTATATCCATTATTCACTAACCTTAACAAAACATATTTGGTCCTTTTGACTGGCTTCCACCTCCAGGCCCTGGCTCATGAGATTCGCCTCGAAGACGCGCCGCTTCTCCGTGTTCTCCGCCTCCGTCGGTTCGTTGGCATTGATCCTGTAGGCCAGGACAAAGTCGATGGACCGGAGGCAGTCCGCGAAGAACAGTGAGGCATTGATCTGGTCCCGCTGATAGAACTCCCTGGGGCAGCTGCATTCTCGATCTTCATAGAGGCTACCGTTGCCCTTCACCAGGCCCGGCTCAGTCATTGGCAGCAGAGGAGTGGAGAGATTCGTTGGGTTGGTCCTGTCCCCAGAGGACTTTTTGCCATTGGCCTGGGGATCTAAAGAGTCTGGCAGTTGGAGCGTGGAGGCGTTGCTGGGGGTTAGAAATTTAAAAGGATTAGTTAGCTATAATTTAAATTTAATTATTATTATTATTTCCGATTTTCGAAAAATGTTTCCCGGAAAAATATATTATTATTTTTTTTTGCTTAGATTTTATTTGAAAATATATTAATTTTAATTAAGTACTTAAACACCACCCATCAATAATGATAGGACCAAAGGTCATGGTTAGCTTCGGAATTATATCACCCTGGGTTAATATGAAACAGTTTGAAATCCATTAAGGGCAACAGGACACGTTTAATTTCCCGGGTGGCGACTCATGTCGTGCATGAAGCTCTTAATAAGACACACATTCCACTAAACCCCCCGTAAACTATTTAGGTCAGCTCAAGGGAGAGCCGAAGCTACTGAATTTTTACGAGCCGCCCCATTTAATACGTATTTTTCCGAGGGGAATCACCGAACACTATGACCTCAGCTAATATTTTCTCTGAGGAATATTTGTTTATGCACTCGATTGTTTAAAGAAGCTGGAACGCAACATACGTGTATGTTGGGACAGTGAGTATTTTTCGCAATGAGTTGTTAATGAGCTATAACACAAATAACGTATTTAATTACATACAAACATTCGTTATTTGTTTGCTAAAAAAAATCACAGCTTCAAGTAATTCGATTTCTGGGTGAGTTAGCCGTTTGAGAAATTTCTAATGAATCATTCCTGAATCCGATTAAAGAGTTTTTCAAGATTCAAAGTGCAATCTTATGAGTAATTTTAGATAATTCTTTAGAAACAAATTTATTATTCAAAACGATGTTAAATATTTAGCAACTGAGAGTTTTCTTTGGTTCATAAATGCTTATCAGCTGTAAAGAAGGCTGTCTGGCATTTATATTAACTTATTGTAATATAATCAATGCCTTATCTTTAATTCAGTTGCATTACACTTGTTATTTACAGCTTTATTGTAAACCAATTAAAAAAAAATCTTGTAAGTGCTCTTACAATTAAACGAAACCGTAGATAAAATGAATTCGATTTTATCCCTTACTATTTTAAATTTGTGTAAATTGTTTCAGCCCACAAATTGTAGTTTGTAGTTTATACTCGTAAGTATGGACAATCAGTTTTAACAAATTGGGCAAATTTTTCTAAAATTCCTCCCTTCTACCATAAATCTTGTTGTTCATTTTTATTGTTGCTAGGTTCTCTTTTGTATTATTTTTCGTCTAAGCTTTTCAGCCCATCAAGCATTTTTTACACGCGTTCGGCGGCCTTCACAAAAATCATAATTAACTTCAACTTCTTTGGCGGTTTAAACTATCCAAAATTTACATACAAACAATTTGATTTTGATATTTTGTTTAGGCCCACACGATGATAATTTTGGCACTAGCTTTAATCAAGGCCATGAGAATGAGAGAGAAATTAATTTATGAACCATGTGTGTGGGGTTTATTTTTTCGCATATCGTTCGGCGAAAAGTGTCAGAAAACTGCTTATATAATTTAGATGTTGATGCTAAAATGCCCCCTCCCAGAAGATATGGGGCATATATGCATCTCAGGCTTATTCATCCGCCAAGATCGTAATGCTTAAGGTAAACAATAAAGTGAACGAAACGCGACACATTGTCTTTTGGTTTTCTCCCGAAGTGATGATTAATACGTGGAGCACTCACGGATATATTGCAATAAACCCGTTTCCCCGAAAGGTGATCGGATGGATCAGACTGTGACCTACCGCAGATTCCGTTCACAGTTCCGCCGGAAAACGCCTCGAATGAAAATTTTCACTTCTTGTCCGAGCGAATATTTATTAAATACTAAAACGACTCAAATTAAAGTCCACGAACGTTGGCAATGGCAACCAGCGAATAAGTTTGAAATTTGAGAGCACCGGAGAGAGGCGAACGAACGCGCAGCAGCAGCGACAACAAACTGAGAAACAGAGAAGACAGCTGAAGAGATATGCCGGTGGGGGTTTTTGGCCCCCCATCCCCCTGGAAGCACCCATCCATATACCTTAAAATCAGCTGTTTGGCAGAGAGGAAAAACAAAGAGAACGAGCTTTGAGCACATGGCTTTACCTAAGCCGGAATGAGATATAATGACTGATCAGCCGGATCAAGTGCACAAGCTACACTAAAAAAAATAATTACAGGAACTAGTTAAAATATACTTTATATTAGGCAAGTCACTTGAAATTTTGTTTTTCTTTAAATAGTTCATTTCTGTTGATTACGAAAAATAAACAAAATATTATAGATCCATTGAAAAATATGAAACAAAAATTTGTTTGACAAAAGTATAAACCTTTGATTACTTAAATAACATTTATATATGGTTTTCAAAACGAAGAATTTTTCCTAACTTACTGATTTAAAAGATTATATAGATGTTTTCTGTGTATGTACACATGCACATGATCAAATGTAATCAACAAACTAGAGATAATGTCTGTATTGACTTTTAAGGGAGCAATTTGTTTGCTTCCTATATTTCCATTGGATATATTCAATCAATAATTGTGATAACTAGGTAATTACTATCCACTTTCAATAGAAACTGAATTCATTTATTCGAAAGGTGCTTAGTGGACAATATACCTTCAGTAACCATGAATCACCAACATTATAACAATCATGCATCAGCTAAAAATGTAGTGAAAAAGAGAACAATCAATTCTAATATTTGTGTAGTAACACAGAATCGCACTTGCATGAATAAATGTACTTTTTTTTCAGCCAGTGTTTACATTCAACATGAATAATAGATAAGCTATACAGGGTGCTCTAATTTGAATTGAAATGTAATTGGTACTTTCCTGGGTAATTGTCAAGGAAATAATCACTGATTGAAAACATAGTATATAACGTACGCTAACTAATTAAAATTCCAAGCACTTTTTTATTATGATATAGGAATTTTAATTAAGCTTTTAAAATCTCGAATTCCTCAAACTATTAATTTCTCGATTTTCCTATTATTAACAAATTTAAAATTAAAATTTTATATAAGTTATTTATTTTAACATATATTTTAAGTTTCTAATAAAGTCGGACATCCTATCCTTTCCCTTCAATAAGTCTACACACCCTGTATTTGCACACAAACCAAACGCAATTACAGATAAATGACAACAATCTAGTCTACAAACATCAACTGCAATTAACTTTAATGGCCATTTCCTTTCTACGCACGATGACTGATTGGACTTTCCCGCTCTTTAAGCTCTTCGTGTTTTTTTTTTGGTTCTTTACCTTTCCCTAAATCTGGTTCTCCGCTCAGAGAGACTGAGCGAAGATCGCCGGTCATCCATTCCAGAGGCTTTCTCCTGCTCCATGAATTTCCTGGTCTCTCCCCAGATGCTCTCCGATCCCTTTAGTTTCTCGTGGAGATTGTGCCGTTTCATCAGCTCCATGTCGAAGGGGGCGAGGGGTGTGGTGAATGGGGGTTCCAGGGGTACAGTGGGGGGTGGTTGCCTCTCCAACAGCTGGAAGCCCTCCTCGTTGGAAGCGGGCTGCGGAGAGGGGGGAGGCTCTTCCAGCGCACCAACTTTAGCATTGCCTAAATTTAGCATTTTGTTGACTGGCGACTTTTTATATTTAGTCTGCTCTCTCTTCCTCTATTCCTTCGTCTTCTTTTTGGCAGCTTTCACACGGCATCTGTGTGCAGGTGTGTGCGTGCGCGTTGCCGAAAATCTTCTTTGACTTTTATCTTATTAGTATTAACTTATTAATCTAATATCACATTCAATTATTGCACATTGCACTTTCGTATTATTATTGCTAATTATCAACTAGATTCAACGGAGCGCGGAGAAACGCGAGCGCGATAAAAAAAAAACGGATTCACGGAGGAAATAGACCGTTTTCTTCGAGCGACTTTTTCATTCTCACAGCAGCTACAGCTGTTGGCTCTTGTTTTGGTTTAGTGTCTCTTCTGTTCGAATTTTGTGCTGGCAACATTGGTTTTCCCGATGTTACCGGAAAGTCCGTTACTGTTAGTTTAACATTTTACATTTTAAAATACCAAATTCTGTTAACTAATTGGGCTTGTAATTTTTGATATTCTTCATTCATATGTTTATTATCGGTGTTTTTAAATTATTGATTTTCCAATAGCGAGTTTCCAGTTACTGGAATTATGCATCGATATTTTGGCGCGAAGTTTAAAAAGAAAATGATTTAATTGTTGATAATTCACAGAAATTTATTGATTGAATTTAAATTATACGAAAAATAAAAAACGGTAATATTGGACTTATATCAAATATTTATATTATTGAAACTTGTGCTGTTGATTTTTTTTAACTAATAATAGATTTACCAGAAATTGTTGATATAATTTATGTTTCATATTCCGAGAAAAAACGTAAAATAACAAATCAGCTGACTACTGATATGGAAATCGGAAAGCTTAAAAACATAAACCACAAAAATCAAAGACCTTCAGATCAATTGAAACACATGACTCCTCAGATAAAACAACAACGTGTATTGGATAGAAACACAAAACAAGAAAATAATACAGTCCGGAGCGGAGTGGGAGACAAAGTGCTTCGCTCTTTCGGCTTTTACATGGAACAACAACGAATTTTCACTTTAATGTATGGAATAATAATACAGCAGTGTTTCAGTAAGGTAACCACTATTATTACGGGGCTAAATTATTGATTAGAGTTTGAACGTGGACATCGAATTTACAGCGCAGCATTGCGTCGCCACTTGGAACTATTTGCTAGGCCTGCGACAGATCAGTCCAGCAGCAGTTTACTTGTGGTTGTAGTTCTTGTGCACCTCGGGCGAGATGTTGTACACGAACTGCAGGATCTCCTGGATCACGGGCTCCTTGCGGGTCTGGATGGCCCGGTCCATGTCCGCCAGCTTCACACGGGTATCGGCATCGATCTTGGCCGCCACTCCCTCGCGACTGCCCATGTGCTGTAGAAGAGATATTTTTTTTATTAATTAAATCAGGGATTAACATATAAAAAGCGGTCGAAATAATTTCACTGAATTTTGGCAAGGACTATTACTATCATAGGGAACTACTTTTTGATTTAAGGCATATACAAAATCAATTACATGATGACAATTGATTAATAAAACTTTTTAAGAATTTGTGATAAATTAATTTCTTTTCAAGTAGAAAAGTGTCAAAACTCGAGAATCACTGATCAGGTAAATATATATTCATCACCTAGGTCTGTTAATAATTTAAATAAAATTTGTAACCATAAAAAGATGTTTTCTGTTATAAAACACTTGTAAAAAATACTTTTCCATAGAAATATTGGAATAAAAACATACAATATATATATGTGTATGCTGATCACATGTGATAAATCAACCTTGGTGCTATTATTTGGACCGCTGGTGTGTGATAACTGGCAGCAAAACCTACCTTGGCCTCGAACTCCTTGAAGGAGCGCTCGCGCTCCTGACGGAACTTCTCGATCTCCTCGGTGGCCTCATCCTTGGCTTGCTTCAATCTCCTTGCCTTGCCTTTGGGATTGAATTAACCGGGAAAAACAGAGAAAACGGAGAAAATCAGGAAAACTCCAGATATTTACTCTTTCCCACCACATCATGTGACCCCACACACATAACGTCGCTGGAGGGGCGAGTGGTGAAAAACAGTTGCTTTCGTCGCCCTTCCAACTGGGGCTCCGAAATAATTCCAATTAGGAGTGGAAACTCACGCTTGCGGGCCTCGGCGACCTTCTCGGCTGCCTTTTTCTCGGCAGCCAACAGCTGCTGGATTCCCTGCGTCTGGCTGGCCATCTTTTTAACTACGAATTAACTGCTCGCCGTGGTGTACTGTGCAAGTAGAAAAAAGCAAGTGACGACGATGAATTAGTATCAGCGACTGTGAAAAATGTCATATGACGAGGCACACATACGCAAACTCACCACGCGCTCGGTTTGTTGGTGTGTGTTTGTGCAAGCTGTAAGAAGCTGACTGCTCTGCAATTCGTGTGAATGGCAAATCTATAACGAAAATGACTATCGATAACTCGTCTTAAGCAAATGATGTTGAAATGTTTTTAATACATTTAATTTACTTAAATTTGTATAAATTTGGTACTGTTTTAGAAACTATTTCAATCTCATTTGAAATTTATATGAAAGTATTTGCCAGTACATCATTTTTTTAGTATAGTATGAATTACTAATAACAGCTTTTTTTTAATTTTTTTTATTTTATTGGCAAACAATTTTTATTATTTTATTTTCTTATATTTTGTTATACAAAATTATTTATAATTTTAATTAAAAAGCACAATATATTTAGGTGTTGATAGTTTGTATTCATTCGGTAGAAAATATTAATATTTCAATTAACTTATTTTGTATTATTCAATTTTGGTTTTGCAAATAGTTTCACTATGGTTTATGTATAAAATTAAAAAATATCACAATATTTTAATGTATTTATTGGTTTTTATGTACTTATGTAAATAAACATATTTAATAAAGATTAAATTAATGTAAAAAAGTAATTCCATAGCTCAGTATAATATCCTTCTATTATGTATACAAAATTATAACCAAATATAATGGAGTAGAATTCACGTTGTGCTGTTCATTTAAGATTTTCAAATATTAATAGATTTGCCAAATTCAAGATCATAATATAAATTAAATAAATAAATGCAAATAAATATATTTTCTTTACCTCATATGCTGCGCCAATGTTTTCAAAATATATCGATATTGCCATCGTTAGCTGCCTATCGATATTGACAGATCTCCTCTCTCAGAACGGACGCACATTTGACAAACAGTTTTTTGCAATTCTAGAAGTAAAACATAAAATAATTGACAAATTAGCTGTGAAAATTGCAAAGCGGCTTCCCCGAAGATGTCCTTCTCATTCACGCCCACTACCAATGTAGGATTAGGGGGCGCGGCGCCGGCAACAGGTGCCTACAGTTTTGGCGGGCGAGCAGCAACTGGAACAACGACGGCTCCTCCTCCGGCTTTCGGAGCAGCCCCTGCTGCGAATCCAGGATTTGGGGCAGCTCCTGCTGGGGCTCAAGGATTTGGGGCAGCTCCTGCAGGGGCTCAAGGATTTGGAGCAGCCCCTGCTGGTAATCCAGGCTTTGGAGCAGCTCCTACTGGGAATCCTGGGTTTGGAGCAGCTCCTGGCGCAACACAAGGATTTGGAGCAGCTCCTGGTGCGACTCAAGGATTTGGCGCAGCTCCTGGTGCCACTCAAGGATTTGGAGCAGCTCCTGGTGCTACGCCCGGCTTTGGAGCCCCTGCGGCAGCAACTCCTGCTTTTGGAGCCGCCACAACTGCATCCGCTTTTGGAGCGCCTGCTGCCGCACCAGCTTTTGGAGTGGCTACTAGTGCACCTTCTTTCGGTGTTGCTACAAGTGCACCCGCTTTTGGGGTAGCCACAAGTGCACCCCCTTTTGGAGCTTCTGCTGGCACGCCTGCCTTTGGAGCACCCGCACCTACAGCCACTGTGGCGCCCACGTTCTCCTTTGCCACGCCTGCAACTAGTGCTCCTACAACCGCTCCGCCTGCCTTCGGATTCGGAGCCACCGCCACCACTGCTTCAGCCGCGATGGCACCGGCTCTCAGCGGCGGCTTAGGATCCTTTGCCTTTGGCAAGCCTCAGACCTCGACAGGGGCCAGTTTGAATTTTAGCACCAACACGACGACAGCAACGGCTCAGCCCTTCAACACGGGCTTGAAGCTGGGCGGGACCACATCCACTACAGGCATTGGGGCCGGGGGAATCTTTGGCAAGCCACCAGGACAGGTGGGAGGGGCTGCTCCGTCAACATTTGTTGGCCTGGGAGGGATCGATGTAAGTGCCACACAACCCAAACTGGGGGACAACAAACAGGATGGCATCAAGGTAAGGGAATCTCTTTTTGCTCTATCTCTATATAAACATAAATCTCCCACAGATCAAGGAAACCCAGGTGCCCGACGAGATTGTCAAGACGGTGGACGCTTTGAAGGGCTACATCAAGCAGCAGAAGACCTCCTCGTCGGACATTGGACGCACCTCCACCTCGAAGTTCACAAACGTGAGCCACGAGATCACCAACCTCAGGTGGGCGCTGCAGAACATGTCCAACTCGGTGGAGGGCAACAACCAGCAGATTCGCCTGCTGCGCCAGGAGACCTCCAAGGCGATCCAGGCCCTAGAGATGGCCCAGCGGACGCAGGACACACCAGCAGGGTTGCAGTTCGAGCACAGTGCTCCGTCCCAGTACTTCCAGTGCCTGGTGGCCAAGTACGAGCAGGATTTGATTGCCTTCCGCCAGCAGATCGCCCTCACCGAGCGCCACATGCACGCCCTGTCAAATCCGCAGAGCATCTCGCCGGAGGATCTGAAGCGCGGTTTCCGCCAGCTGAACGAGAGCTTCATCTCGTTGGCGGGTCGACTGCACGAGCTGCACCAGCGCGTCGAGGAGCAGAAGGAACACTACCTGAACCTGAGGCGCTACCGCCTCCGAGACGCCACCAACGTGTTCGAGCGCATCGACAACCCACCAGTGCCCTCGGTGGAGTCGCAGCGCATTAGCAGCGGACCGACGCCATTCTCCAACATCTCGGCCATCAGCAGCCTGAACAAGTCCTACGCCGCGGCCTCCGCGGCAGCCCACTCGGCCGGCAATGCCACCGCCAAGTAGGAGAAGATGCCCCCTTGTTTTCCGAGTTTCAAATAAATAAATCGTTACAAACTATAGGTTGATGTTTATATAGTTTCTCCTTGGTAATTGATGCATTGATTTGTTTGAATCCTTTTGGCTTTTGCAACACCCAAACAGTCGATTGTTCTGCCTTGTATCAATAAATCCATTGTTCGTTGGATTTCATTGAACCAATGGACATGAGATTGGGACAGCATCCAAGGATGCTTTAATCTCACGGTCACATGCCTATCTTTCTGAATCGGGTCTCGTTCAGCATCAATTAATTCTGGGACTACAACTATTTTTGACGATCCGAAGGAATGTAGTCGCAATGTTTACTCCTTCATCGCCAAATGTCGAAGTCAAAGTATTTTGGACATAATAATTCACTTTGAAAATCGTAGTAAATTATTTCACGAAGACTTCCTTTTGTCAACTAAATTTTTTACAATATAATTTTGTTTGCCAATTTTTTTAAGCAATGAGCGTACATAAAAAAGTTTTTTGAGTAATTTTGAGGCTTTGAATAACCTGGGAGTTCAACTGCTCGATCTTGGGGCAGGTATGGGATACAGCGGTTAGAATTTTATTTTATTTTTGAAAAAGTCTATATTATTAAGTAATGAATTATCTTCCTATGACAGTATTATACTTTAACGAGGCTTTAATAATTTGTAAATCAATCTATAAATAAATCATATTTATAATCAATCAAATATCTTTAAAAATATCAAACTTTTCAATGCAAATGGAAATCGGGTCCGGATACGTCTTATCCTAAAGTGACCTGGCCTGGAAATAGAAACAGCAACCCTTGAACCAGAGATGCGGCGGTGTCTGTGTTTTGTTTTAGCATAGAATATATATTTCATCTGCAACAATCTTCACTTCTTCACCACCTGTATGACGTCCTCGTCGGCCATCACATGGGCTATGCCGACGCGCTGGGGCGAGTACTTTGTGGAAGTGCCCCAGACCAGGGCGTACTTGAACTGAGCGGCCAGGGTGCGATGGATGGCATGACACACGTGCTCCACACTGACGCCCTAAGAGAAAAGGAAAAACCGAGATTAGATCCAGAATTAGAACTGCAGAGCAAACCCTTCACCTTTCTCAGGATAAGTCCATCGTCGAAGTCTGGAGGTGCGCCCGGCTTCTTTGTGTAGACCCGGATGAGCTGCAGGGCTTCCCAGAGCGCCTCCAGCATGTAGTCCAGGTTCAGCTTCATGTTGCAGCTCACCACAATGGAGTTGGGTTGGTGCGCCAGGCGGTCCACCTCCTCGATGGAGATCTGATCTATCTTGTTGTACACGTACAGACAGGGCAAATAGACACGATTCGCGGTGACCACGTCGATGAACTCGTCCTCGGTGCAGTCCTCGCGGAAGAGCACCTCCGCATTGAATATCTTGAAGGAGTGCAGGATGGTCTGGACCATTTTCTCGTTGCAGCGTGACAGCGAGCAGGTGGCATTGAAGCTCAACCCGCCGCCCTTCTTCTGCTTGAAGTAGATGTTCGGCTTCCGCTTGTTCAGCCTGATGCCCACCGACTCCAGCTCCCGCTCCAGCAGCTCCCGATGCACATTCGGCTTGGTGGCGTCCAGCATCATGAGCACCAGATCGGCGGTTCGCGCCACGGCAATAACCTGACGACCTCGACCCTTGCCCTGGGCGGCGCCTTCAATGATTCCGGGCAGATCCAGCAACTGTATGTTGGCACCCTG
This sequence comes from Drosophila setifemur, assembly GCA_021224005.1. Lineage (NCBI taxonomy): Eukaryota > Metazoa > Arthropoda > Insecta > Diptera > Drosophilidae > Drosophila > Drosophila setifemur. The sequence goes on from JAJJHY010010948.1 coordinate 696,607, forward strand.
GTACTCGATCACACCCGGAATGCAGGTCAAGGTGGTGAACTCGTAGTTGGCTAAGGGATTGGAATTGTAGATAAAATATCGGTATTAGAAATGTTTAGGGATGAAATTGTACAATTTAAGGGGAAACCTTTTTTGTAGAGTCAACAAAATAATATTAAACTATTTTTATCAAAGGAATTTAGGAATATTTCTATAAGTATATATTTTTAGAAGTTAGTTCTAATGAAATTATAATCGCGTTATATAGAAGCATTTTTTGTTTTCTTTTTTTTTACCAAAAAAATGTAACGACTTCAGAATGTAGAAGATGGACCTCCTTCAGTTTATATATGTATATATATAGGAAATAAGCTATCTTTTTAGTTAAAAGATCCTATTAAACTCCAGGATTTTCATACAATTTTCATTAGTTTTAAGTTATTTTAACCAAGAAAAAAAATCATAAAAGAAATAAAAATTTTGACAATGCAAAGGATGGCCTTGGAGGGGGAAGGGGGAATCACGTAAAGACTCACCAGCTTCTGATTCCGTTTTTGTGAGGGTGGACAACATTGTGGACTTGCCCACGGAGGGAAAGCCGATGAGGGCCACCCTCGCATCGCCGCTCTTGAGCACATCGAATCCATCGCCCTTTTCGCCCTTCTTGGTTGGTTCCAGCAACTGCGAGCGGTACTTGGCCAACTTGGCCTTCAGCAGGCCCAAATGGTATTCGGTGGCTGTGGAAGAGGATGGAGATTGTTAGATTTTTGGTCGGCAGGTTCCCAATCCTAACCTAAATTCCGATGGCCAGCCAGCGCGGCGGCTTTTGAAGGAGGAGGCGGCTCTGGTTTCGATACAAATTCTGGCATTACCTTTGTTCTTTTGGGTGCGTGCGATCTCCCGCTCGATCTCCGCTATTTTCTCGAGGATGCCCATGTTGCAGGATTTGTTGTTTGTGGGCCGGGCATGCAAAAAAAAGTGGAAAACAAAAGAGGTTTCGTCTTTATTATTGACCAGCGGCCGCAGGGATGCAGAGCTGTGTGCGTCGCCCGGTGAGTGTCCAGCCCTGATCAGCTGACTTGCTTTGGAAGTCAAGGTGGCTGGAACGTTGCGGGAATGGAAGATTGGAATGGAACAGGGTGGAAGTTTCGAATGAAATTAAAATATGCTAATTTCTTTATTTTAAAACTAAATTCACAGTTGAAGAACTTATAGTTTTTAAACTAATTTGGGCTGCCACTGTATATAAATAAAATAACCAACTAAGCACTACTAAAGTATAAATACTTCTTGTTTTTATCTTACCATCTTGGTGTCCAAAAAACGTAATTTAATATAACTCGTAAAATAAAATTATCAATATATATTTAGTGTTTGGCATTAATATAAAAAATAAATTCAATTCAAATGTCACCTAAAAAAATTAAAACTTAGTATTTTCAGATTATATTATCGGCACTATTTTACAAAACCTAGAAATATCACAAAGCACGAATTCAATAATTAATTCGTATTAAACTACTCCTTTAATGAACTTCTTTAATGTATACAATTTAAATTTATGATTTACGATCATTTCAAACAAACTCAAGCATTTTTAAATACCTTCCACGATTCAGATAACGATAAAAATATGGTGATTTCGAATTAAAATTTTAGGAAAAAAAAAACAATATTAAAATATTAGGTCAAGTAAAACAATATTTAAAATAAATATTACTATATATAATTAAAGTTAGGATTGTTAAGATTAAAATAAATATAATTAAACTAAAAAACAAAAGTTTAGGTATACATCCATTTTCAAGTTAAGTTTAATTTAAATATATGCTGTAAAATCACAGAAATAATAGTTTATTAATAGTAGTTCCACCTTTTAAATTGGATTACCTTAGCGATCAAAATGTGAAATATTAGGTAAAGTAAAACGAAATCTATTCTAAATATTACTTCGATATCTTGATACAAAATTTGCAGATAATACAAAAAAAAAAAAAACAAATGTTATATCCAAGTAAGGCAAAACTTTAATTTATACTGTAAAATCGCAGAAACTAGAATTCCCCATTTTAAATTGGATTTGATTTATTTAAAAAAAAAATAATTTATAATAATAAAACAAAGAAACTGAATGAATTCTGATACAAATATTTAATGCTTGGACTTTAAAGATTTAAAGAAATGAAATTTAAGAATAAGAAAATAATACAAAAAATTCTAATTAAATTGTCATACAAATAATAAAATCTTGTATTTATAATATTTAATTGAATAAAATTTAACTAGAACGCAAAAGTTATGGGTATCCATATCCAAGTGATGTTTAATTTTTATTTTGGCCGTAAATTATATATTTTTTATAGTTTATTAAAAGTAGTTCCGCGATTTCAATTGGATTAGCTTTATTTTGTCAAAAGAACTCGTAAAATATACATAAAATACACACAGGTAAATACTGTTACGATTACAAGAAACCCCACAACACGTAAATGACGATAAATTACAATAGTGACATCGAGAGATAGAGATAGCGCACCGGCGGGAACGAGGAGCAGCTCCGGCCGAGAGGTGGCCAAAAGGACCAGATCCCCTGCAGCCTTCTTCTTCTCCTCTTCCTTTTCTTCGTCCTCCTTCCCCTCCTCCTCCTCCTCCTCCGCCAGCGATTAGTATTAGTGGTTGACATAGAAGCCGTGTCCCGAGTTGCCCATGAACTCGGTCCAGCGCTGATCCTCCAGTGGATCCAGCTCTGAGCAGACCTCCCCGGGCTGCAGGGAGCGGCAGGAGCAGGTGATCCCGATGCGGGTCACCACCAGCTGCGACTCAAACTTGGGCAGAGCGGGCTCCGCATCGACCAGCCTTTCGCTGAGGCACTGCTTGAGGAACTGTTTGCGCAGCACGCGCAGGTTGTCGATGGTGTAGCCTGAAATTCAGAAGAGGATTCGGATGAGCTCTTGCAATCTGCAATCTTGGGTAATCCTCTAAAGGTACTCACTCTTGTAGGCGCTGATCTTCTCCTCCACGCAGCTGAGATCCTGGGGAGAGAAGAGTGGTGGATAGGCCTCCGACTCGCGGATGTTGAGCACGAAGGCAAAGTCCAGCGAGGAGCTGGCATTGCTCAGGGATTTGAGAAGCACCCCAGTGGAAGAGATGGAAGCCAAGTACCAGTCAGGGCCCGAGGAGTCCTCGCCAGGGGAATCCTCTCCAGCTGCTGTGGTGCTACCGGAAGCACTCAGTTCCCGTCGCTTGCGACGCCTCCTCTGCTTCTTGGACTCCGCATCCATCGCCTGCTCCCGGGCCTCGTTGTCCAGCTCCAGATCCCACAGGCTCAGCGGGGACTGGGCGGAGAGGGGCAGTCCGGTGGTGCTGGGCATAGTAGATGAAGTGGTGGTGCTAGTGGTGGGACTGTGGTTAAGGCTTCCACTTCTCACATCCCTGCTCCCGGAGCTGGGGTACTTGGAGCGCAGGTGGATGGGCCTGTCACTCTGCTCCACCAGCGGAGGCACCTCGTCGTTGTACACCATTTCGTACTCCTCGGGCACCCGCAAGGGATTCGCGTTCTCCGGCGGCATTGGAAGAGCATCGTAGTCCTTCTGTGGAGGGATTTTGGAATTATTATTTTTCCTGCTATTAGACTTGGATTTTCAGATACATACAAACTCCTTGTAGGCCTCCTTGGGATAGCCTCCTCCGGCCATGCCGAAGCCGGGCAGCTCGTTATCCGCTCCCTGGGGCAGGAGCTCCTGCAGCACCTGCTGCTCCATCAGCGGATTGTGGCGATGGTGGGCCTTGGGCCGCCTGAGGGGTTGCTCCGTTCCGGAGCCGAGGGCCGTTCCGGCCGCCACCTGGCGCAGCAACTGCTCCCGATTCCCGGCCAGCAGTTTCTTCAGCAACTTGGGATGCTTCAGCGGGGACTTCTTCCCGGCTGCAGCCGGTCTCAGGGTGCGATTCAGCTGCACCTCCAGATCGTCGGTGCTGAAGAGCACCGCTCCAGGTGGCTCAATGTGCCTGGCAATCCCGTACAGCTTCAGCACCGTGGACTCGTTGTAGCGAAGGCGACAGGTGTCAGCTCGGGCTTGGAGGATGATGTCGCTGTCCGGGACAAATTCGTAGGCATCCCGGGCATCCGGACGATTGCGGCACTGGAGCTGCCAGTGGAGGAAGAAGTCTCCACCGAAGCTCTGCGAGATCGAGACCCCACCTAGGAGGCTATTCGCTCCACCAGCATCGGTCATCATCGAATCCAGCAGAGGCTTCCCAGTGCGTCCGTCCAGGATGGTGGTCTGCGAGTAGTAGTAGACAGGGAAACCCGGTCCCGTGTTGTACTTCACCATGAAATCCGTGACATTGTCCCGATCGAAGTGACCCGGGACTATGGCACTGACGCATTCGCTGGCCGGGAATGTGTAGTTCCACATCATGGTGTAGTTGGCCCCATCGAAGGCCAGGACACTCCTATTAAAAGCAGCCACCACCACGTCGGAGATGCCATCCCCGTTGAGATCGCTCAGCACGGCTGGAACCATGAGCCCCGATCCCTGTTGCCTGTAAAGGGGAGTGAAGTGCTTCTCACTGGTGTGGGCCATCAGAGAGTGCAGTCTCAGGGAGTAGATCCCGCCGGGTGTGTTCTGGCCTCCGGTGAGAATCAGCAGGACATCCGTTCCATCCGCCTGGGTCAGCAGCTGGATGGGCACGAACATCTCTTCGCGATAGGGAGTGGGTATGCTCCGGATCACCTTTCCAGACTTTCCGGATATCAGCTTTATGTGACCCGCCTTGGACTCCTCCCGCTCCTCCAGATGGGCGGCTATGATCTCTGGCACCGCATCCCCGTCAAGATCTCGGATAACATTGATCGTGTACAGGTCCATCACGATGGGGGAGTTAGTCTCCACCTCCAGCTCATGGAAGCGCCAGATGACAGCTCCAGTCCTGCCGCTGATGGCGTAGATCATCTGTCAAAGGGTTGTCATTATTGAAATACCATCATTACCTTAACCTCCAGGATACTTACCCCCAATCTCCCGGCGGCCACACAATCCGTGCCCCCATCCCCGTCCACATCCGAGCTGCAGTGCAGCGAGAAGACATTCGCAACGCTCCAGGACTGCCACAGGATGGAGCCATCGCGTCCGTCCAGGGCTATGACGCCACCCTCGCAGGGCACCTCCTCGCCCTGCTGGGCGGACTGGCAGCGGGGCAGGGGAATGCCCTCGTAGTGGATGTTGTCATCCACCCCGTAGCCGAAGACCACGTCCCGGACCCCGTCCCCGTTGAGGTCGGCCGCTCTCAGCGGACTCTCGCTGTTCATCCGCGCCAGGCTGCGACTCCAGCGCTTCTGCACGCTGATCTGGGTGCAGGGCACGAACTCGCTGCCCAGCGAGCTTCCGTACGCAATGCGTCCGGAGCTGCCGGAAGAGCCGAGGGCCCCCAGCTGGGCAGGATCGGTGCGCCACCAGTGGCGGATGCGCTGAAGGGGCAGCGGGAAGAGCGTCAGCATCAGAGCCGCCAGGCTGAGCAAAGCGCAGAGCACGGTGAGAGCGGCCAGGGCATAGCAGAAGGGTTCGCAGCAGCGACAGCAGCGACGCCTCCGGTGCTGCTTCATAATCGGTGTCGATCCGGACCCCGATCCGTTCCCAGATCCGGAGCTGTGCTTTCGCCGCGGAGCCATCAAGGGTCTCTTCAGACCCTGCTCTTCGCTGCGCTGTAAGGTTAGAAAAATTGTTAAGAAGTGGAGAAGAATTATAATAGAAGATCTTCGATCAGATATTTTCTTTGGCTTAAAAAAATATGTTTTTACTTTTAATTTGTTTCAGATTTGTATAAGTAAAGGATATATCTTCGACACTACAGAGCATATATATTTATAATCGGCAATCAAGCCGGAGAGGATCCTACCTTTATATATCTACTCTTTCTGATAGTCACATTAAAATCGGATGTATATATCCTATTACAGCTATAGGAACGGTAGGAAAAATATGGCATTGAGTGGTTTCTAAAAATAAATCATAAATTTCTGGGAAATAGACTTTTCATAAAGATAAAATACGATTTTTGAAAGACCCAAAAAAATAGCACTTTATCCTTTAAAAGTCATTCATAGTGGTTGGGAGTAGTTATGTCTAAAAGGTATTATCCTTTCCTTTTTGTTTTCTTGATTAAAGTTAAACAAATTTAATGAATTTCTAAAACTTATTTACATACTCTTCGATTTTTTAAGTTTAAATTTATATACTATTAATTCCTTAAAATATTTTTGTGTAACACTTAATCTAATTAAGTTTTAGGGTTAAGCCGAAATATATAATTCACTATACAATTTTTATTTATTTTTTTTAATGTAAATATTAATGTTAGTCTTAAAAACTCTTTTATGTATTATGTCATTGTTATTATTTCGCGCATATTGCGAAAAATTCTCCTTGTGTAAACAGATAAACCTGGCATATGGAAACTCCAAAATATGACGAAACAAAGTACATATTTTTGAAACATAACTATTACGTTTCATATCCAGGTTTATAAGGACATCATCAGATTTTACAAATGCACATATTATATAGAACACGTAGTTTCTTCTTATCTCTCCACATACCTACACAAATATTTTTGATTCACCATAATTGATGGCCAGAAAAAAAAAACGATTAATCAAATTGAGAAATAAACCCGATTAAACTGGGCTGCTCCGAGTTCTCAAATAGAAAACTAACCTTCGCCGACCGGGCATCCTTGATGAAGACCTCGTCCTCGACATCGTCGCTGGCGTCCTCATCGATGGACGAGTCCCGTATGGCAATCCTCTTGGAGGGCACATATGGACGCAGTTTGATCATGTTCCGGCCCGGTATTGCACCACTCAACTGCGCCTGCAAGAAAGCCACTTAGTTCAGCCACTCGATGGATGTCACTCAGTTCCTCTGGAGCATTCTGCGACTCCTTGTGCGCTCCTTGTGCAACTCCAAATGCAGCGATGTGCGTCCGGCGATTGTGTAAAAATCAATAACGACGTCACGGCTCTGCGCTCAGCTGTCGGTTGGAATTTTCGGGGCATGCGCAGTGGCTATCGGAGGGCCAACCACCCGAACCACCACCCACTGGGACAACCGCCACGTGTTGGCCAGCGGCTACAGGTTTGTTTGTCAACAATGACTCTCGCCCACCTGGGCAGACCCATCCCTCATCTCATCTGCACTCCTCTGTGCCTCTCAAGAGAGGCTTCTCTCTTGTGAGGGCATCTGTTGCTGGACAAACCCACCACCCAATACCACCCATTGAGAAGAAACAACTTAGCCACCCTGGAACTCCCCAATTGGCTTTCCCCTCTTGGCGGTTCAATGTCCTCGCTTTGAGGCGTTTCATGAATGAAGTGGGTGGGGTCCTGGATTCGGGATGTATTTTGGGGGGAGTGCAGTGGTTGGTGGGGAGTTTCATTCAAACAACTTCCGCATGTGCCAAATGTGGGTCACGTCTTCTGTGGGTTGGAGTGTGGAGTGTGTGTGTGTGGTTTCGCTGCCGATTAATAATTAATGAGTTTTTGTCTGCCTTTCAGCGGCAGGAAGTGAAGCGGAAAAGATAGGCTTTGCCGATATGTTTACGTTCGATTAAAACTAATTTTCTTTATGTTAGCTAGTCAGCGGAAATGGTTTAAGTACTCGAAAGGGAACTAACTTTAGCAACTAGGTTTTATTTAATTATTATGAGATTTGATTTTTTTATTACGGGGTAAACGTTTATCAAATAACATTTAGTTCCTTTTTTAAACAAACACAAAACCAGATTTTCAAAGAGAACAAATATACATACTTGTATATATATAAATACATTTAGAATGCTACTTAATTTGCAAATTGTTAATTTAGGATCTAAGAGCAGTTAGAAATAGGAGTTATTGATTTGTTAGAGTCAAAGGAGAGTCAAGGATAAACCAACTCCTTTTAAATTAACTCTTTACAGAGAAACAAAAATAATAACAACTGCATACTTCATTTAGTTGGTAGCAACTCACCAAAATAAAATAATCAGGCAACCAAATAAAGTTTATTTTAAATGTAATAAATCCCAATATATTCAAATGTTAGAAAGGTTCAATATTTGGTTAATAATACCATTATTAACAATTACAATTATTTACAATGTAATAGTTCTACCGATTCAATTAAATGCTTAAATCCATTGTATATACAATTATGTTTGGCCTGGATTTAATAACTATGGCATTCCTTGTGACTTCTGACCCATACTGCATATAATATAATTCTTAAGAAAATACTACAACTTACCTCTATTACAACAATGAATCCATCTCCTGGATCCTTCTGCCAGCCACCATTAGAATGGTGTTTGGCCATCACAACCCAACTCGCACTCATCTCCCGATCTCTGCTGATGTTCTCTCCTAGAAATCCAAGGCTTATTCTCCTCTAAAACTTGATCGACCTTGGCTGGATTGACGTCACAGTTGTTAGTTGCCTTGCTATCCAATGCTAAACAGCAAGATACATTTTCTCAAAATTGTTTCGGTTGCCGTATCTTTTCTCTCGTAACTTATTTCACAAATATTTCTATGACGTAGCGCGCTTGTCAAAAGCCAAACACAAGTGAAAAGCTTCCTCGGTTTTAGTTCCCAGTAGTTTTTTATTTTTTTATTTTTTTTGTACGAGTATCCCAACCAAAGTGCGAGTATTCAAATCCAAAAACCTTTTGCGAATTTGCTTTACCGCACCACCCACTGGTGCTGCCCTCAGCAGAAACTTAAGAGCACCACTTAGTGGGTGGGATGGGTTGGGATGGGATGGCAGGGATGCACTCAAAACAGGTCCAAGCCAAGCTCGACTGCATCCGAATAAACTATAGAAAAATCAGCGGCTTTTTATAGTCGCCCCATCAATAGAGCCGGTGGGGTTGGTGGTGCGGTTTTGAGGTGACTTGGTTGGCTTGGGGTGGCATCTTAAGTGTGCTATTATCGCATCAGAGATAATTTAATAACGAAACGGGTCTTCTTCTTCGCCCGGAGGCCAGAAAGGATGTGTTGAATCCCCTCAAGAGTGCTGCGGCAGGGCGTTGAATAGTGCTTGTCTGCTAGTTGGGGCGGGGCGGGGA
>JAJJHY010010948.1:708192-743387 GCA_021224005.1 Drosophila setifemur
AATATTATTATCAGCAGTTGTTATATATGGTGCCTTTCTGACTTTTTTTCAACTAACTAGTATTTACTAATTAAAATCGACTATAGGCTTATTTATAATACCTGAATTTTATATATATTTGATTTTGTTTATCATTTTTGTTTTCCTATTGGAAGATCACGATTTACTTCTACAATTTCCTTGTGCAAATCTTATTTTTTCTTTTCAATTTAAATAATTGTGTTCAGTATTAATCTTAAATATTTATTATAATAATACAAATTTTAAACTATGCACATTTATAATAATTGATATAATATTAAGGTATTATTTAGGGTAACTTTAATATTTTTTATTAAAATTGTGTACTAAAGACCAATTTAGTAAAAATAGAAGTTCGCAGAAAATTACCAATTTTCCCACTAATTGTTATCGAAAAGCGTGGAAAATTTCCGCCAATAAATGCATAATTTAAATTGCTTGATTCTTCAAGTTGTCCCAATTTGTCAACAAGAATACAGCCCAGAGACTGAGTACCCTGGCAATTGTCCTTGTCTAATGGGGGCTCTGCCGCAATGCTGGGATTCTTTATCATTTCCCGCTTTCTTCTCCTTTCCACGTTCGCCATGTGGAAAGTGGGATGTGGGCGGGCAAGGGGGCGTGGCTGGTTAGGAGGCATCCTCGTCATCGCGAGCGCATAAAAAGGCGCATGGGCCACTTAAGGCACGGCTCTCTCCCCTCATTTTTTTTCTTCCTCTACCAGCCTCTTCGAGTGGCTTTAATTGTGAATTAAGACGGTATTGTGCAGCGAGCAGGTATCGCTGTACCGCTGACAGTGTCCTGCGGCCAGGGTTGCCATCCTGCGGCCTGCATCCTTCAAGTCCCCATACACCATTCGACATTCGGCAATGCCGAGGCTATTGGCGAAGGCGACTGTCCCATTGTTTCGGTTTTTGATTTCCCCCACTTTATTTAGTTGGTTGAGCGGCATAATTGTTGCTATTTTCGTGCCAATCGCTCTCGATGCATTGTCAATGCCAGGGGAGACCCGTCGAGTGTCCTGCCCCAGCCTTTGATCCCCAGCAGCTGGCAAGGTCAAGGAACAGACCGGGAAATCCTTTCAAGTTGTTTGTCTCGGTGTCGACCTTTTGTCGCCCACTGTACAGGAAGAACCCTGAAGTGGTTGTCAAAATAATATAATAATTCTCATCGCAGTAAACAATGAATATAAATTGACTGTGTAGGTTTCTATTGAATTGTATATTTTCAATAATTCTAGGTTTAAGGCCTACTAGTTCAATTTATAAATTTTTAATCTCGGTTTTATTTGATTTAGGGAAGAATTTGAACTTTCTTCCCATTTCCCATTGGTCAGCATTAAATTCTGAACATTTCAATTTCTGTACCTGTATTTGAATTTTAATTTTGTATGGTGTAAACTTTTAATAATACTAACTAAATAAATTTTAGGCATTTATGGTATTCATGCCTTTAATTATTAAATTGCTAATACGATTTATAATTTAATTAAATCATTACGTTCCTACACGTACACATGAGGCATTAAATATACGTTGTCCATTGTTTTAATATATTTAAATAAGATCAGCATTAAATTAAGAACATTTCAATGTCTGTACATGTACTTTTAATAATACTAACTAAATACATTTTTGGCATTTATGGTATTTATACCTTAAATTAAAAATTTGCTTATGGGATTTATAATTAAATTCAATCATTAATTATATGGTTTATACACGTATATGAAGGCAATAAATATACGCTCAACATTGTTTTTATTTATATTAATATTTTCCAACAAATTAAAAAAATTTAATAAAATAATTATGAATGCAATACATTTCACTATTTTGTTATAACCATTTAAAAAACATTCTTAAATAATATTAAGATCAATAAATATTTTATTTAAACTACTTTATTTGAATTATTTCCGCCAGGTAGAGCTCAGCTAGAAATGGTGGTCCAAATAATTCTCCTGGTGATCTGCACCATTTGCCTCAAGCACTATGCCAAAGGGGAGTTTCAGTGAGTACAGAAGATACATACATCAATAAACCGAGGAATATCAACAACCTTCGTTTTGTTCCTTTTAAACCAGACAAAGTCTGGCCATTACCGACATCCTGCCCGAGGACATGAAGCGTTATGACAAGATGAGACCGCCCAAGAAGGAGGGCCAGCCCACGATAGTCTACTTCCATGTGACGGTGATGGGTCTGGACTCGATCGATGAGAACTCGATGACCTATGTGGCGGATGTGTTCTTTGCGCAGACTTGGAAGGATCATCGCCTACGACTGCCGGAGAACATGACCCAGGAGTACCGATTGCTCGAAGTGGACTGGTTGAAGAACATGTGGCGTCCGGATTCGTTCTTCAAGAACGCCAAGTCGGTAACCTTCCAGACGATGACCATTCCGAATCACTACATGTGGCTCTACAAGGATAAGACAATCCTGTACATGGTCAAACTGACGCTCAAGCTGTCCTGTATAATGAACTTTGCCATCTATCCCCATGACACGCAGGAGTGCAAGCTGCAGATGGAGAGTTGTAAGAGTCCTTGATATTTTATTTCCTTTTTAATAGTGTAAGATATTTCATTTTTTAAAAAGGTATTGAAAGTATTATAATTTCATAATTTAAAGGCTGAAAGGAAATACCAAATGGTATCCTAAAGATATTCAATTAACTCATCACCTTTTTTATCTCCCATTAAAATTCCGAAGCATATTTATTGTAAGGAATCTTTCCTCTTCCAGTGTCACACACCACAGATGACTTGATCTTCCAGTGGGACCCCACCACGCCCCTGGTGGTAGACGAGAACATCGAGCTGCCCCAGGTGGCCCTCATCCGGAACGAGACGGCGGACTGCACCCAGGTCTACTCCACGGGCAACTTCACCTGCCTGGAGGTGGTCTTCACGCTCAAGCGTCGACTGGTCTACTACGTCTTCAACACCTATATACCCACCTGCATGATCGTGATCATGTCCTGGGTGTCGTTCTGGATCAAACCGGAGGCAGCTCCTGCCCGGGTCACCTTGGGTGTCACCTCCCTGCTGACCCTATCCACGCAGCACGCCAAGTCGCAGTCCTCGCTACCCCCGGTGTCGTATCTGAAAGCTGTGGACGCCTTCATGTCCGTCTGCACGGTGTTCGTGTTCATGGCCCTCATGGAGTACTGTCTGATCAATATCGTGCTGAGCGACACACCGATTCCCAAGCCCATGGCCTATCCGCCAAAGCCGGTGCCCGGAGACGGCACCAAAAAGGAGGGCGAGGGTGGTGGACCTCCCCAGGGCGGGGCCAATTCAACGGCCAGCAAGCCACCAGCTACGATGCTACCCTTGGCCGATGAGAAAATCGAGAAAATTGAGAAGATCTTCGATGAGATGACCAAGAACAAAAGGGTACGGTGTCAGGCTAATGATTGTATATAATAAACTTTAAAATGCGAGAGTTTTTTGTTAATTTTTTTTTTCATCTCTCTTTTACTTTATGAAGATCCTTGCATAAAATTTACATTGAAAAGTTTCCTATTTTTAACATTAAATTTACTTGCAACCTTTTTTGTATTTCTGTAGGTATATTTATAAAAATTGTCAGAAAATATCAGCTCAACACAAAGTTGTTAAGTTAAAGTTGATAAATATGCATGCAATGACAAATTTCGACGAGATTTATAATTTTAAAATGCTTCGATCAACTATTTTCGTCCTTTGGTGATGTTTGTGTTAACATGCCTAAAAATGCATGGATCTGGTGTTCCAAGATAAACTAAATAAAAGAATAGGTTTATAAAATGAATTATTATTATTAATTATTCCGATAAAAAATACAAACCTTTTAAAACTACCAAAGTTAGATTTATATTTTCAGGATATAAAAAGCTACCTATTTAAAAATACTATCAATGTACCATTTCTTTACACTTAGTCATTGAATTTAATTTATTTGCAGATTGTGACCACCACTCGACGTGTGGTGCGACCGCCGCTGGACGCCGATGGGCCGTGGATTCCGCGGCAGGAGTCGCGCATCATCCTGACCCCGGGAATCGCGCCACCACCACCTCCTCCGCCGCCAGCGGTGCCGGAACCGGAGCTGCCCAAGCCCAAGCTAACACCCGCCCAGGAGCGACTGAAGCGGGCCATTTACATCGATCGCTCGTCGAGGGTCCTGTTCCCGGCACTCTTCGCCAGCCTCAACGGTATCTACTGGTGTGTGTTCTACGAGTATCTGTAAGATCGGCGAGGACGACTCTCTCTTGCGGCGACACACTATCGATATCGATTGCTCTCTCTCTCTCCCCATCGCTCCATCCGAGTGTTAATCGTTGATTGTTCGCATATATCGAAGCGTATATCGCAAATTTACTCTTAAGCTTTCACGCACAAGCTTTAAGTCAATGAATTTTAAACATAGAAAATTGTTAAACCGAAGACATAAAAAAAAAGGAAACCAAATGATAAATTTCAAATGATCAATTCAATTCCTAAAAATGCTTAATGTTAATCGAGTGACGTAGTAGCTGCTGTAGATTAAGTGAATTGTAATTTAATGTCTCAAACAAATGCTTTTAATTGTAAATAAATAGAGAAACCATTTAAGGAGCGTTTTCTTTTTCCCTCCACAAAAGGGTTTTAAGCTTTCCCAAAGCTTTAATACTGGGAACTTTTCCAACAAGGAAGCTTTGCCGAGCTTAATAAAGGGATCATTTTCAAAGCCAGTTAACTTTCCCCCTTTCTGAGCACTTGAGATACATTTTCGCATAATAGTTTCTCAGCCGTTTGGCCAGACCATTCATAATTTTAACACCCTTTTTCTGCTTCTTCTTTTTCAACTCGGCAGTTATAAGTTTATTTCGCGCTGCTTTTTCTTTTAAAGGTGTCAACACGGGTCGAACAATGGAACTTGCTCGGGTTTTCTGCCTTTCGCAGTTACCAAGCAGCTGGAGCTGGAGCTGATGATGGTGATGGTGATGGTGATGGAGCTGGTGCTGGAGGGTCTATCTTATGAATACCCAATTAATTATGTTGGTCACACGCTCCACACATTTTTGCCTTTTCACGGTCGTTAGTGACGCTTCAGCTAAATGTAAGGCAGATTTAAAAGACGCAAACAAAACTCACCAAATGAGCTGGAGATAAGATGGAAGATATACGAGAACTAACAGATCAGAGATAGTGTAAGCCTTGTACCATTAGCTCAGTTCACCTGAAATTTTAGTTGGGTTTCTCCTCAACATCGTACGACGATCAATCATATGTTTTGGTGTGTTTGCGGTTAAACGATTTGCATTTGATGTAGGCCAGGCCGAAGAGTTTGCTTCGAGTTTTGGGGAAACCACACCAAATTATGATTCACCCAAAAACCACATTGATCACGGTCCTAGTACTCGAATTCGAGTCGATTGCATTGGTGGAGGCTTCGAGAGCGGGAAAACAAGCTAAGGTTGCGCAAAATATTGTTGGTATGGGGATTACCTGAGGTTAGGCATTATGTGGGTGTGCTCAATGCTAATTTGCTTGGCCTAATGGCAGAGGGTTCAAAAAGAGTTTGCCGTTCAAGGGAACTCGGGATGTTGGTTATGTTGGTCAAATTGGTATTCACATTTATTAAAAATTACACTAATGGATAATTCTATTGAAGCGAATAAAATGGAAAATTCCCCACCTCTCCGCGGGGCCCCCCGGGTATCTCTTCACTCACACCTCATGCTGAGACAATACCCGCAGTCTGAAGAAAGTAAAAATCCAGCTGACAACCTCGCAGCTACCGTCGCACCGTCTTAGGTTCCCCCAATCCCCCTCGATCTTTCACACAAAAGCCAAAACGAAAACGAAACGAAATGCTCCAGCAATAACAACAATAAAGGCTAAAGCTGCCTGACAACGAAGCACAGTGGTTACACTTTTACATAGTTATTGATCTACATAGTAGAGTTAATTTTCGGTTTTTTTAAGTTTATTTAAAGCTAATAAAGGTTTAATATTTCAATTAAATATTTTGATTTTATTTTTTGCAAAAATACCATTATGTAAATGAACTATAAAATAAACATTGCCACTAATGATAATAATATTTAGTGTCAGAATTTAATATAATCATTAATGAAATCATTATTTTCTTCCGGTATATTCCACAAATGTTCTTTTTGGAAGTTAATTTAATATAATCTAATATTTTTAAGGAAAGCAGCATTCAACCCATAATTTATGCAGAAGAAAATGAATAATTTTCCCTGTATCGCCGACCCACAGTGCAGCGTCACAAATGTTATGTTGTTGCTGGTGTTGACTCTCATGCTTTTGTTGCTGTTGTAATGTCTTCGGCTGGGCCTGCGTCGTTTTGTCTTTTGCAGTTTCAGTTTCAATTTCAGTCGAACTCGGGCAGCAACGGCACACGGAAGCAGGCCGCACTCGGTGCCAACTCTGAAAAAAACTCCACAAAAGCCCAACCGAAAAAAAAGACAAAAATAAACCGATTATCAGCCCAATTGCAATTGGATTTCAGTGTGCAAGCGACAATTGATACCTTGTGGATTTAATTCGACCGGGACCGGAGAAAAAGTGAAATCTCTGCACTTTGCACAAAAGTTTCGCAATCGAAGTGCGGCGAAACGAAAATAAATATTACAAAATTCAATTAAAGCAATTGGCAGCTCGTAAAAGTTTACACCAAGGCTAAATTGTGGTTCCAGCCAAGATATTGAAACTGAAGAAAATAAAAAAAAAACCGTCGCCGCGTAGCTTAACACTTTTTAACACTTTCCATTTTGTTCAGCGTCGTTTTCGTTGGGTTCGTCATCATCAACCTCTGCGGTCGCGTTGACTATCGTCGAGTGTGTTAAATAATAGTAAACAAAAAAGTGAACGAAACTATAGTACAACTAACAAAATTTTCGGCAAATGCTCAACGGCTTTGTGGACTGAAAATAAAACGGAAACTGCATTTGAAGTCGATGTTCGGCAAGATGCAAACGAAGGCGTTCCTGCTCTGTCTGGGTTGGTATTCAAAATAGCACACAACAATAACAAATAGAGCTCCAAATTGGGAGATAATTAACCTAGTTTCGGGGAGCGTCGAAATTCATGTGAAATTTTGTAACAACATTTCGAGCGCCTTATCGTATATTTGTGCTAATGTGCTGCGCGCAAAAAAAAAACACACACACAAGAGGAAAACAAAAGACTTAGGCAACGAACTTGGGGCATCCAATGAAAGTCCGAATGCAGCTGATGACTGAGCGTTTTTAGTTTGTGGTTTTCTTGCAACTTGCAACTTTCTTTGCCACCGCCAATAAAACTTCCGCTCGGTGACGTCAGAGCCGAATAAAAAACCAGCTGGCATGCAAATCACATAGAGACGAACACCAAGGCCAATCGGCACTCGGGAGCACTCTCTTCGATTCCCTCGCCTCGCCTCGCCCAAGTGGAGTCGAGTACGTGTTTCTTGGTATTACCGCAACGCCAGGCTTGACCATCTATTATGCAACAACAAAAACTACAACAAATAGTACGAAAACGCAATAAATACTAAAAAACTTGTCAACGCCGCAGTTTGTTGGCTGTGTGTTTTTTTTTCGATTTGTTCGTTGCCGGTGGCAAAAACTCCATGGCGTTGCTTTTGTTGATGGCCTGACCATGAGGTGTTCAATTTTTTGTTATCCCTGCAGCTTAGGAAGTTAGTGCAGCTGCTTGTTTCTCTGATTGTTGATCTCCCTGGGTAATTTCCAACAAAACGGCAATAGCGTCAGCCGCTTCGTTGACATCTCGATTGCTTTCTTGGGGGATTTTCACTTTCGTTTGCCATGCAATCAGCGGAAAATCGTTGGCAGCGGCTTATGAAACTCCTGGCCTGGTCTTAATTGGTTTATAATTGGTATATATGCTTTAGGTTTTTGGGGAGTGTTATACATTTTAAAAAGTAAACTATTTAAAGGTTGCCTTAGAGTTTCCCAAAGAAAGATAAAATATTATTTTAGTAGTATTTTAAATTGATATTGAGCAGAAGAAATCTTAAATGTTGTATGAAATTTAACGAATTCTTAGCTAAACAGATATAGCCATGATGTTAATATGCGATTAATCCAAATAATTAAAACGTACATTTTTATTGACTCCTGTAGCTAAAAGAAAGCTATATGGCATTAGGAAAGCTATATATTTAAATATTTATAACAAAATTTATGTGTGATAGACTTGATTTGTCGGGAAGAACTAGCTTTTAATTAAGAAATTAAAATTTTATGAGGAAGAAATTGTATTAAAAAGAAATTGTATAAAAGAAAGATATATGGTTTTTTTCAAGAATGTGTCGAATTCTTTTTACAATATATTTTTGATTAATGATTATAAAAGATTATTAATGAAAAATTTCATACTTATATATATATATATATATATATATATTTTTCATAAGAAAAAAGTTTCTTATTAAAATATTTTTGGCAAATGATCTCAAAAGTTTACTTATGAAAATTTTATTTTTAAAATATCATACCTAAGTTAGTAGGATATGGTTGATTGAATTTTTTATTTTAGATTTTCACTTTTTTGTTAGGTCGGAAAGTGTGACACTATTTTGGGTCAAAATGCACAAAAGTCCGACCAACAATGAACCGAAAGGAGAGCATGTGTATTCATAACGAATGTGCTTAGTCTGTCTAGGGCCTTTGGGGCATTCACTTTTCCCAAGAAATCTTTTCTATATATGTAAGCCCTATAATTGGCCAATATTTCATTGTTGCGTTTGGGGCGGGCTGCTCGGCAAGATCGGCCACAGCTGAAATACAAAATAAAGCATTGCCATTTGGTATGGGCAATTTTATTCCAAGTGAAAGTGGCAAAGTTGCAGTGCACACCTCGAAAAATGTTAATGAGCCGCGTTCGTATCTGGGCATAAAAGCAAAACAAAACAAAGAAACAAAATAAAGCAGAAAAAGGCGAAATAAAACCGAAACTATAGCAGCTTAACCCAAATCACTGGAAGATAATCAATTTTGTTTTCCTCCACGGCGAGGTGAAATCTTTTCGACGACCTTGACGGGCCAACTTACATAAAGAATAACCCAGGGAAGGGTTCCTCTTCCCCATCCCACAGATCTTCCCAACTAAAAAAATGTCAAGTCATTAAGCCAACAGAGACCCAACTGGGAAAGGGAAAAACCGAAACCGAAGCAACCCGAGCCAAACGGACTGAGATTATGTCACGGCAGCCAGGCAAAGTAAACACACAACTAAGTAAACATTAACCGCTTCAGTTGAGTATTGGACTCATAACCGGCGACATACTTTCTCATTGAAGGGACTGACTGGGACGGTGCAGGGACAGGGGCGTGCCGGCGATGCGTAATGCCAATTTGTGACATTATTCAACCGACAATAACGGCGAGCGACTTTGCATAGGGCCATTGTTCGATTTGAAGTGAGTTAGGTCAGTTAGGAGTTGGCGGCTACAAATTGCTTCCTGGTTTTCATTTGAGTCAATAGATTTGGTAGCCAACAGTGCGTTTCATAACTCCAATGTGACAAATTGAGAGTGCATTCAAAAAGGGAGTTGACAATACAATACATATTGGGGAATCCCATTCATAAGAAAATGTATTTACTACAAGTAATGTTCATATATTAATTATAAAGCATATCTATATTTACTTTAAAATATTTTGAAAATTACATAACTTTAATTTAAATAATTAGTTTAATTTTAATAGGATTAGTTAATCTAAGTTTAATGATTTTATTATTACAAACATTTAAAAATAAAATAAGTTTTTTTTTCAAGATTTTATAAGATGCTCACAAAATCAATCTAAAATCAATCATCAAAACAAAAACTTAAAGAAAGAACATCAAATAAATGCGAATTTACATAAACGTTACCATATAAATTAATGTGTACACATTTATATTTATTTATCTATTTTCCTGACCTTGTTTTTCGTTATCTACTGCATTCAACAGAAATTATAATTCATTGTTTCTTATCTAATAGCTTTGTAGTTTTTATCACACCCGAAGCACTTGAAAATGAGCTATTTATTGATTCAAATGAATTTTGTTAATGAATGATTCATATAATATATTAATTACATATTTTATGGTTAAGAAATACTATAGTTTTTGCTATAACTTTAAATAGTTACTTTCTAGAATTATTTAAAATATAGTAATACTTAAAAACTGATCTAATTTTTATCCCCTTCCCCCTCAGTTCTTTCGGCTGGAGTTTTTGGTCCTGCCCAGGCCGAGACCGAGGATACCCACGATGAGGATCAGCCGATGCATTTGACCAACGACGGTAAGTGTGATCAAGATGCGATTCGCTGTGCACGGACATTCATAACTTCAACCCTTAAGGCAGCGTCTTTCTTTCAGCCGCAACTCCACGACCGTCGCCTGGGCCGTCAGCTGACTGAGGATCTGGGCCTGAGTCTCAGCCAGTCGGTTAGCAGTGGCAGTGCCAGCAGTCAGTCCAGCTCCACCTACGAGGATGAAGACGATGTGGAGGGCTCCAGCGAGTACTATGACAGCGATGAGGAGCAGTCGGAGGGCAGCAACGATTCCCTTCCCCGCTTGCTCTCCCAGTCCACATTTAATCGCATCTCGGAGACTCTGGGGGCCCTTAATCATGTGGGTCACATGCTGGTGGACATGACCAGGGGGGGTCAGGAGCAGCAGGCCAAGACGGAGGGTGTGGAGAAGAGCGAGGACAAGAGCCAGGCTGAGAGCAAAAGCGAGATCTCCTCCAGCAGCAAAACCTTGGGGGCTTCCAGCACCACAGAAGCAACTGCCAGTGCAACATTGAATCCTCTGGGAAAATCGGAACCACTTCCCGGGGTTTCCGGCAAACTTTTGGATACCCTGCCCATAACACTCTCCGCTAATAGTCTGCTGCCAGCCGGCAAGCCAGCCAATCTGAGTGTCCTCCAAGTGGCAACCAAGAGGATTGGTCTGGATGACCAATCTCCCATGTTTGTGGAGAACAAGGAGCTCAAGCAGAAGAAGAAAAAGAAGAAGAACAAGAACAAGCAGAAGGTGAAGAAGCCCAGTGAGGTAGTTGTCCAGGTTATTCCCGGAACTCAGGGGGTAGGGAGTCAGTCCCAGCAGAAGATCAAGATCCCCACCACGCCAAGAACCACGACCAGCACGACAACCACAGCGATTCCAACCACACTGAGACCCCTCGACCAGTTGGCTTTGGCCAGTGATGAGGCAGGAACGGCCAAGGATGTGGAGAACTACTGCCGGACACCGAGTGGCAGGCCAGGGCGTTGCGAGGACCTCAGCAGCTGTCCAGCTTTGCTATTGAATCTCAGCAGTCTAAGGGAATCGCTCTGCTTCAAGAGCCTCTTCGTGCCCGGAGTTTGTTGTCCCCTCTCGTCGAGTTCCTCCCCGGGAGAGGGTTCCACAGTGCTGACCACCCAAAGGCCTCTGAAGCTAACAACAAGAGCCACACCCAGTCCCAGCACCACCAGGGCCACTCAACCCACTAAAAGGACTACTGTGCGACCCACGACACGACCCACGACGCGACCCACTTCGGGTCTGGTGCTGATTCCCCAGAAGAAACCGCCAACCACCACTACCACCACAACTACGGAGGTGCCTCTGGAACCGGAGGGTCTGGACGAGATCGGTAACAACATTGTGGATCCCGATGAGTGCGGTCAGCAGGAGTACTCCACGGGCAGGATTGTGGGCGGTGTGGAAGCACCAAATGGCCAATGGCCTTGGATGGCAGCCATTTTCCTCCATGGACCCAAGCGCACGGAGTTCTGGTGCGGAGGTTCCTTAATCGGTTCCAAGTACATCCTAACTGCTGCGCATTGCACCCGCGATTCAAGACAGAAGCCGTAAGTTTGTATTTTCATATTTCTCTGAATTTTCATTACAATGTTATATTCCACAGATTCGCTGCCCGCCAGTTCACTGTGCGATTGGGTGACATTGATCTGTCCACAGATGCCGAGCCCTCCGATCCCGTCACCTTTGCCGTCAAGGAAGTGCGAACCCATGAACGGTATGTGGTCCTTAATTTAGTTGAACTTTATTTCAAATAAAATATAGAACAAGACATTTAAAAAGCCTACTTTGGATTAACTTTATATAAAAGAAAAAAAAAACCTGTATAAAAAACAATTAAAGTAAATTTAGCAAGATATTTAATCAATAAATTCCCTTAGATATCGCGAATAAGTCCCGTTAATTATTTAAAGGTCGGAGATATATATATTTATATCTTTAATAAAAGGATCACAGATTTAAAGAAGGCACGGATTCTGATTTTCTCTAAGTTCATTATTTCGAAAGCTCTAGAAAAATATTACAAATTTTTTTTTTGTCGAAATCGAGTTAATATTAATTTTCACATTTAAAATTACAAAAAAATCCATTCCTCCAATTGTGTTGTGAATTTAATGATTGTAAAATTTAGATTTTACTTTTTAGAATACTTAAAATGATGCAATTGTTTATTTTTCGATGGATATAATTTAATTCCTTTTTCTTAAAATACTTTACAGATTTTCTCGAATTGGCTTCTACAACGACATTGCGATCCTGGTGCTGGATAAGCCGGTGAGGAAGTCCAAGTATGTGATTCCTGTATGTCTGCCCAAAGGAATTCGCATGCCGCCCAAGGAGCGTTTGGCAGGACGAAGAGCCACCGTGGTGGGTTGGGGAACCACCTACTACGGCGGCAAGGAGTCCACCAGTCAGAGGCAGGCGGAGTTGCCAATTTGGAGGAACGAGGACTGCGATCGCAGCTACTTCCAGCCCATCAATGAGAATTTCATCTGCGCAGGATACTCCGACGGCGGAGTGGATGCCTGTCAGGTAAATATTGGATATAATGGCTAATCTAGGAGCATTTTAATTTAACTAAATTTATTTTTAAAGGGCGACTCTGGTGGTCCACTGATGATGCGGTATGACTCCCACTGGGTCCAGCTGGGAGTGGTTTCCTTTGGCAACAAGTGCGGCGAGCCTGGCTACCCAGGTGAGTTATTATTAATTTTTAAATACTCCAAAATTGTTATGTAATTTTTAAATTCCCAATTAAGGTGTCTACACACGCGTGACCGAGTATCTGGACTGGATACGCGACCACACGCGGGACTGATGGTCTTTAACTCGATCCATCCGATCCAACCGATCCACCTTAGCCGTAACTGTAGCCTAGGTTTAGATACGCACTAGTCTATATATTCTTAATGCCCCTCCCCTCCCTGTTCTATATGCAGTGTCCTATTTATTAACCACAGCCCATTGCCGCAATGTGCAGCATTTGTTGACTAAATTATTAATTATTTAAAACTGAATAATAAAAAGTGTGTGAAAAATATGGTTGGTTCAATTTATTTAATGGAAATTCTGCGATTTTTTAATGGAGATTTGGAATGCTTAATTTGGTTTATTAAAATGTAATTTAATGAATATAATTTTACAAATAAAATCCAATTTTAGCCTCCTTATAATAATCATAATAGGAAGATTGGATAATGGAATAAATTTGAAGGTTCATAATTATATTGCTTATATTTCTGAATTGCTGAAATGTTTAGCATTTGTTGAATAATTTAGTAATTTTTTTTAATTAAATATTTATGTCAGTAAAAAATATATATGGTTTAATTCATTCAAAGAATAAGCAGCAATTATTTAATTAAAAATGGGAATGTGTTTTTTTTTTTTTGGGAATTAAGAGAGAATATCAATTGAAATACAAAATTAAATAAATTGTATCCATGTAAGAATGTACATCATAAAATTTCATAAAAATCTGTTATAACAAAAGATAATAAATTATGTTGTTAATATTTACGATTTTATCTATTGTTTTTATATTTTCTAGTATACAATTTTTTTAAACAAATTATTCAATTGCTTACAAAACATTTATTTATGGGTACAGAAAACTAATTTTAACAGAGACCTAAAATGTCTTATTAGCTACTTTGAAGTAAAAATCATACATTTTTTTAAACTTAACTGCGATTTAAAATATATGTAAATGCCTATTACTTGCTGTTTAGCTGATCTTTGTGATTCGCCCAATGTTTGACGTAACCCAAATGTAATGATCCGCAACTAATTGAATTGGGGAGAACAAAACAATTCTTAACCGATCCAGCTGTTCATTTTACGAGTGGGAGTGTTTTGTTTTTTTTATGAACCTTTTCGAACATGTCAGTTAACTAGGCAATAACGATCGGACGACAACCGTGAACATGAGATATGGAGGGGAATATTTATGCTTGGCAATCTGGAACCCATCAATGGTAATGTGATAGTCATTATTTGATAAGTTCATTCATGCCTTGCTGTTTTTTATTTTATTTGGTTTTATCACCAACTCTGGGGGAATACTTGGTAAACAATCGCGACAATTGCATAAGGTTCTCTGTTATTGCCGGTCAGCGCTCTCCCTCTCCCTCTCTCTCTCTCTCTCTCTCGTAACCTTTCGCTCACTCCCTTGGGGTATGCGCGCAGTTCTCATTTGGTAGTAAGCTTTCACAGCTGACGGACGCGTTTTTATTTCCCTCCAAGCCGGCAAAGTGCGCGAATTTCTTTGACATTCTGCCGGTTATTAATCGGACAACTATTTACTTCAACGAGTTTAAAGTGTTTGAATTACGACCTGTGCTTACCGTCCTCAAAGGCAGTTATAAATCATATTATTCGGCTGTTTTTGAGATAATCACCAATTTCACATTGTTGCTGTTTTTGTGCGTAGGTCGCCAAAAGCTCACGAGTGTTTTGTTTATGCAAAGCTTTTCGGCTAGCGCGTGGTAAGTACCAACGCAAAAGCTCTCTCTTATACGGCATTTAAGTGAAGGGTCAAAAAGGTCACATCAAGTGGAGAGTTTCTCTGAATAAGTCTTCTTATTTCAATACTGAATTACTTTTATATGAAATTGTATTGGGAAATTTAATTTCCCGTTTTTGTTGGGCGGTGTAAATTCAGCTTTAAGCTCAAACATACATATTTTAAGTTAATCAGCAGTACCAGCTTTATGCTTATGTTAACATAACTTTAACAGAGCGCTGTAAAGATTTGACGCGTTTTTCGTGCGGCTTGTGGGCGGTTTTGGGGGTTCTACTAAGTCAAAGTAAACAGGAAAAGACTATGATAGTGTTTACTTTTTATCATGAGTCAGAAAATGCAGTTTGCTCAGTTGTGTAATTGGCGATAAAAGGGATTACTAATGGATTTATTTATATACCATTCCGGATACTATATTTGATCATATTTCTGGTTTAGCTTAATAATTTCTCGAATAAAAATGAATATGTTGTTGCTAAGTTGAAATAATGGTAACATAATTAATCATTTAAATACAAAATATTTGATGTATGTTTTATATTTGGTAATAAACTATTTATACTTTACTTTTTTATTTGTGCATGTACAAATGCACAATTTATTTGTGAATTTTTAGGGATATTAAATACATCAAAGTTTTAAATAGTTTTATACATATAAATTTTCGGTAATAATATCTCTTCCATTTAATACAATTTAAAATAAAAATTTTAATAAAAAAAATTCAAATTGTTCCCGCCCGGGTTCGAACCGGGGACCTTGTGCGTGTGAAGCACACGTGATAACCGCTACACTACGGAAACGCTTGAAGGCAGATCGGTTTAAGGCCAGTTAAAAGTAAACAAGCGGTCGGGTCACCATATTTTTTCATTGATGGATTATTTAACAAACTAATGAAATGCCAGAAATTTTAGCAACAACGTACTTAAAAATAAGTTATTGTTGAAATAAATATAAGCTATGTTATATAAGTACATAAAAGAGTTAAATAAAGGGTTACTTGTAAATAAGTTATTATAAAATTTCCAAAATAAATAAAGCTATAGATTACTAACTTAAACATAAAGAAATCAAGTAGCCTACAAAAAAATATAAATATTCCCAAAAAAATATTTCGATTTGTTCCCGCCCGGGTTCGAACCGGGGACCTTGTGCGTGTGAAGCACACGTGATAACCGCTACACTACGGAAACAGCTGACAGCAGATCGGTTCAATGCCAGTCTTAGGCCAGATCGGGAGTTTCAGCCACCAATTACGTGCTTCAGCATGACGGTAGAAATCTATTGACAAAAACCCATTTCTTCGCCCCGTCATTCCATTCCACTCTTCCACTCTTAATTAGCCTCTGCTTCAAGGGGCAATGGGCAATGGGGAATGAGTCGTCGGAGAAAGGCATTCATGGCATGCCTGAAACACGCTGACCAGATTACCAACCGAAGTGCCAAGTGCTGGACTGAGAGAGAGAGGGGCGGGGGTGCGGGGGGTGGCCCACCTTTAAATAAATTCGAGCACGCTGATCCTTGATTAAAATTCCTATTGTCTGCGCCCTGGCTGCTGCCACCTCGGCAGCCAAGATTTCCTCCCCTTTCATTGGGCCGCTTTTATGCGGCACCGTGAACGTAATTAATATGCAGGCCAGAACGGACTCTAACTGCTCTCTGGCACTCGTTATAATTACGCATTTAAATTGGCACAAAGGTTGAGGCCAGACACGAACAGGAGCGAACACTGAGCGAAAATTTTGGATTGAATTTGGTGACAATTCAATTTGGATTAAGTTTAATTCAATTAAATTTAATTAAGAAAAATATAAATATATAGTTTTAAGGTAAATATAAATAAGCTAGGTTTAAAATCAAATAATAAAAATTATAATGAAGTCAGTATGACAAATTTGGTTTAATTTATAAAATGTATTAATTTGCAAAAATAATAATTTTAAAAAATTTTATGAACTATAATCTTAAATGTTTGAAATTAATTTTTTGTTTATAAATTAAATAATAAATTAACTATTACCTCCTCCAGAATTTAAATCATTTAATATAAATACACAAACGTTGGTGTGTTTTTAATCGTATTAAGTGAATTTCGAACCAAAAATAAAATAGGTGGAAATGTAATTTATGAATTTGTAAGCGTTTTCTCACTTACTCTCCATAATTTTCTTGCCTTTCTTTCGAATATCCTCACAGTGCAAGAAAATCCAAAACCAAAGCCAAGAATATTCCACAAGGAAGCGGCTTCAACTCTTGTCCTGGCAATATGCGAATGTGTGGGTTTGTGAGGGCACTTATGACTGTGTTGGTGTACGGCCCCATAAATTTGGGTCAATGGGAAAAACGTCAGAATTGAGTAATTACAACATAATTTTCAATTTTGCAGTTTACGTTGTAAATTAATTTGCGGTCGACATTGGCAAAGCAGCCTCAGATCAACGAAGCCCCCCTCCACCTCACCTCGTCCCCGATCTCGGCCGGCTTAGGATGAAACGTGGCGAATGGTTTTTTGGGGTGGGGTCTTTGGTTTGGGTGCGCGCTGCTCGGTTCTCGGTTTCGAGCCCGGGGTTTCCAGTTCTGGGTTTTGGGGGATTGCACAACAATTAAAGCAACAATTACTGGACAGCTGGACGGTCGTTGGATTTTGCGTTGTTGTTGAACGCTGAGCGCTGTGTATGGTAAATTTATATTGTTGTCTTGTCGCTGGGATCGGGGTTCCTCGGTTGGGGGTCATCCGATTGTTGTGCATAATTAATTTGCAGTTATTCTGTTTGCTGTTTGCCCCGCGTGTTGATACCCTTTAGGTGGAACGGCTGGCCATTGAGGTATATTGAAATGTCATCCATGGGTTTGGCTTATTTCTATATTCTAAGATAATTATTTTGGTTAAGTAAGTTGGTTTCTCAATATGTTATATATCCTAAATCATAAATATTTAAAAACATATGAAAATAATTGATAAAGAATAATAATTATAATCAAATAATACATTATAATTAATCATTAGGAGTACTTTTAAAAAAGAAAAAACTTTCATAACCTTTTCATATTCAAAATTCAACTTTTACGTTCTCTATAACTTTATTTCATTCTAGAATTTATTGTTTAAATATATTACATATATTTATTTGTAATGACAAATAATATTGGCAGTATAAAGAATGACCGACAGATGAATTGATTATTAACAAGTCAATAATAATTATTTGTTATGAAGATACATGTTTTTTTTTTGTTAATATGGTTTCCTTTACAATTAAACGTCAACATTGATTACCCATTGAATTTTATAAATTGCGCACCGAATTGTTTCCATTGTCAATAATTTAAAGACGATGCTTTTGTGTGACAGATGGAAACTCAACTGAATCGAATTGCGTATTTCTTTTCCGTCTCCATGGCGATGTCTTTTTAAGAGTGACAAAATAGTTTTCCCATCATCATCATCATCATCATCAGTTGTCCCTCGGGGAAATGCTTTCTGTGTAAAACTGTTTACGATTTTACAGCTGAATGGATTTTAATTGAAAGCACCAAAAGACACGCTATAGTGTCAATGACACCCGAGGGCTGGGGATGTGGGAATGTGGGAGGAGTAGGTGATGGTGGTATCCAGGATATTGTTGTTAGGTAGCTGGGTTGGTGGGTTGCTGGGTGGTTGCTTGGTGTTTTGAGATTGGCTGCTCCACGAGCAAAACAGTTGCCAGCAGCTGTGACAAGATTCGGGATCATGCGGGTTGACCGGCTTATGCAAAGGGACGAGATGCAATAAAAAATTGACCCGAAAATGTGTAACAAATGTTGTGACATATTTTCGCAACGTTTGCTCAGCCCCCACCCCTTATCCCCCCTCTATCCCCTCTATCCCCAAATGCCAATGATCCTGAAAAGCGCAAACGAAAAGAGATGGAAAGGATGGTCGGAATGGGTTCACCACCCCTCCTGGGTGGGAATCGGTTTCGGGCAACATTTGTTTTGGGCCACACATATAACAGAAAATGTGTGGAAAAATGAATATGAAAATGGAGAAAATGTGTAACTGTAAACGTAACTGCAGCATGGCATGAACTTAATCTGCTGCCGATTGTTTTTCTTCTTCTGCGTATGCTCTTGCTTCTGCTTTTGCTTTTGCTTCTCCTGCTGTTTTATGCAGGGGCGTAGGGGCGGATATGTTGCTCAATTTGGGAAAGGGAAAGGGGTTGGTGTGGAGCCACTTTTGAGGGACCCAAATACAGGGGGCATTTTCAATATTGCGGCAACAATTTTCATGGATTTTTCGCTTTCATTGTTTTTGCTTGGTGTTTTGTTGTATTTTTTGGTTCTGCCTGTGTGTATTTGGCAACTTGGTAATAATGAAACCAACGATTGGCCAGGGGTTGGCGGCGGGGCCCAATGAGGGGGTGTGTTCATTTAATTGAAAACAAGGCGTGGCACTGGCTCGGGCTTGGGCTCTGGCCCTGGCGGTGGCACTTAAAGCGAAATCGAGAACAGATGGAACGATGGCAAGCCAGAAACTTACAATAATTGCCCACAACAGTTTGAAATTGAACCAAGGCACTCAAATGGACCGAAGTCGAAGTCCTGGGCGCTTTGGTTAACTGGGATGATTACCATCGGCGGAAGATAAAGTTTCCGTGGCCACTTAATGGGTTATTTATAGAGTTTGTGCCGAAGTCTGAGTGCTGCAACTAATTAAATTATACAATCAAATTTCCCTTGGCCAGGAAGTACATAACATATTTTCATTTCGCAGGGGAAAGCTATAAAACTGAAAAACTTTTTTGCACCCTGGCCTGGTCGGGGAGATAATTCAGTGTTAACCCTCCGAGTTTTGCTTACTTCTTAATTAGTTGCCCATCTCTGGGATTTCTTTCGGTATTTATAATTAATTTTTACTTGTTTTGTGCATTTCATCATCAATATTCATTGATTGAGGGTGGAGTTTCAACATTAATTGAATTATGGAATATAAAAATGTCCAAACGAGTATATCTTGAAAATAAAAAAAAAGGAAAAAAAAGAAGCAAATAGTAATAATAAATAAAAATATTGTTGATGATGGTTTTTAGTATAATTTGATTTTTGGATATTCATATTTTAGTAAATATCTTCCATATCATTTCTCCCAATATTAGTTGAAATTCTTAAAAAATTTTAAATTTAAGTTGAATTAACTTAAATTTGCAATTAACCAACAAATCAGTTTCTTTCTTACCAATAATTTAATTCATTACTTATTTGATGCGTTATTTAAATATATTTATGATTGATACATATACAAAACATTAATATAGATATAAATTTTTAAAGATTCCCTTGACGTTGTTTATCAATCTTGTACTTTAAAAGATCTAAAGTTGTTGTCCTTGTAATGTTTAGATTATGTTAAATATTGCCTCCATTTCCGCCATTCCTCCATGATAGCCATTTCATACTTCATCAATATAACTCGATATCCCCGTTTTATTGCCGCATTGCCGTCGTAAACCGATTCTAACAACAATGAAAGGGGGACACATCTAGGAGAAAAATTGTTGAAAAGACAAATATGTGCTACAAATCACATTTCCATAAATATACATATATGCGGGGGCAGTCTATTCATGCTGCGTACATCTGTGCTGTATTATTTATATCAATTTGAATGATATACAAATTCGTATGGCAAACAAATCGTGACTATACACAGGAAACCCGATATGCTGCTTGTTGCAATCTCTCGCCAATTTCTTTTGTGCAACACATTTTTTGTCTGCCCCTGCTGTGTGTGTTTTGCGACCTTTTCTTTGGAGCTTCACTCATCGTTGTTATCGTTGTTGTGTGTGGACAGGACTCGACACACACACAAAGGACACCCGGACGGGGGCGCTGTGCGGGACGGGAGGACGGGAGTGCACAAGACAAACAGACGCCGCCCCTTCCATGTGAGTGGGCGATCCACTGCAGCCCAGAGCTCGATATAAACGCATTTCCCGACACCCCGGCTTTCCTTTCCCATCCCATACCATCCTTTCCCTTGGCTTTTCTTTTTCTGCTCTGACCATTGCATTATCCTGGGGCCGGCGTACAACAATTCCTTTGTCGCCCTTGCAAAAACCAATAAGTCAAATGACCAAAAAGGCTTAACAGACCATGGAAAAGCGTAAGAAAATAAGGTAGTAAGCCAACAAAAAAATGGAAATTGCAAATTGGCGACAACAATGAACGGAAAATCAAGAAAATATCACAAAAACTCAGCTTGAAATCGTTGGGAAAATGAATAGAGAGAACAACCGAATTAGAAACGATAAATACTGACAAATGGCTCTTGATTGCCCTTGCTGGGAGTTGGTTATATATTTTGAGTTGGCTTTTGGAAAGTCAATCAATTTGTAGAAATACAATTTAACTCTTTAATATTTTGTAATTCCCTTAGATAATAATTTAATTTAAAGGTTAACATTTTCCTGAAACTTTAACTTTTGCCTTGGCTCCTGCGTGTCCTTAATCAGCTTTTTATATTTATAGAAGAAAGTCTGCTGCACATTCCTGTTCCGGTTTTTATTAGCTACCATATTTTATGGAATTCTTTTAGCAGAATAGAAAAGCATCGCAGCGCTCAGTTGGTTCCTGGACTACTCGTACCTTTGACTATTGCAGATTGCATTGGAAAGCTCTTAGACTCTTAAACCAAAAACAAATCTCATTGTTGACTGTTTGCTGCCGTGATTGCCGCATAAGAGTCAAGATCTACGAGCTTACCCAGGGCGAACTGGGGGGCGGGGGGAAAGTCCTGGTGGGAAATCGGGGGAAATAGAGGCAGCCGGCGATGTCCCATTTGTGCCAAGTGTGTGACAATAAAATGTTTACTGATAGCAATACCAGCCAAGGAAAAAGAAGGAACAAACCGGTAAAGCAATTGAATGTGGCACAAAGTGCTCTTGTGGGTGGTGGTTGGGTCCGGGATTGGAATTTCGTGCCGGGATTGGACTAACGATGGGGACGGGGGCCGGATTGGGTCCGGGTGCCATCTATTAGAAAAGGTTGCTGGGCAAAAAGGCGGGAGCCGTCGACTATTATAAATAATAAATGCTGACTGGTCAGCCAAAGGAGAACTGTCCTTTCCCCAGGTCAAGGCACAAAAAAAAAAAATAGGAAGAAACCACGCCAAGGAGGAAAAAAAAAGAAAGACAAAAACAATTTGCCGGCTCCTTCGAAGGTTCGAAGGTTTTTTTCCAGCTCACGCGCCCTCGGCTCATAAATCTCGGCCAGGAGTGAAATAAAGCTAAGCGTAGCTCCTGACGTCGGTGTCCTGGCACCTGGCAAATTGATTTGTTGGTTTATTTGGTATGCCAGAGCAAAAAATGGGCGGAGAAAGTGAAAGATGGGGACGGGGGAGGAGGACCATTGCCCAGAGGAGCAACGTAAATTCGAGGCGAGGTGCCGCCTGTTTGTGTCATAAAATACGAGGACATAATATGAACTGAGCTGTAGTGAAGTGTCCTGGTCCTGGTCCTGGGCCCAGGACCTCGTCTTTCGTCGTCCTTCGAAAATGGCATTACGATGAAGTTAAGCAGCTGAAGGCGCACATAAAGCAATTTTCAATTGGGGGAAATTGTGGCGCTCGATGTCCTTGATCGATTAAATTCGACGTCCGGCCGACCACTTAATGCCTTTAATTTAAATCAATCAATCAATCAAGCAGCTGCTTCCACTTGAAGGGAGATTGCCCCGCCTCTCCCTAGACCCCTCTCCACCCATTATTGTTATTTTAGTTTTCCCCAATTTTCCACAGTTTTCCCCTCCAGTTGGCCCGGGCTTAGTTTGATGGCCGGGCAGCTGAATATTTTGGGGGCTCTGATTTTAAGCAGCTTAACCGTTTGGCTCAATGACCATTCTTCTCCAGCCTTTTGTCTTCCTAAGCTACTTAATTTATCTGACCCGATTCGCTTTAACAAAGGTCTATGCCGGCATTTCTCTCTCGCTCCGTATCTGTATCTGAGTATTCGTATCTTAGTTTCTGAGCAGGGGCCGGCTCGTGTTTAGGTTAAGACAATTTAAAGTGGCCCGAAATTGAAATCAAATCAAATTGTTGCCGTTGCTCATCCGCCCCCAGGACAATTTTCGGGGTTCAGAGCAGGACAAGTGACCTGAATTGAATGCCCTCAGTTGCCCATTTGAATGCGTCGGCACAACAGGGTTTAACTCTATATATATATATATATTTCCTCCTGTGTGTGTTCCATGAAGTGAAATCTTCTTTAGTTAAAGTATAGAAAAAGCTTTGATGGTCCACTCCTTGCTTTGGTCTTGAATGCTTACCAAATTAATTTAATAGCATTTTGAGAAGTAGATTTACTATGAAGTATTTTATTATATTTCCAGGTGAATTAATAAATAAATAAATAGTTTTATTTAAGTAACATCCCTGTAATATCTATCGAACCCTGTAATGCAATTGCTTTGCTTTTCTAGCCGATCAATCTATTGCCATTAAAGTTCTGTATCACTATTTTAGTTGCAAAGGTTCCAGCTATTTTTAGAGCTTTCTATAAATTAGTTACACATCGAAAGGTCAAAACCTTTTAGAGTTCGAAACAAGCGGCGTCCGTCGGCAGGTTGTAACTGAATTTTCCACGAGCTCGCTGTGATTGCGGTGACCTTTTAGGGTTTCTGGAATGGCCTTGAATCAATTTCCAATTGCCTGCATGACCTGCATTTGCAATAGAAACACAATCCCTCCACCCCCAACCCCAACCCCAACCCCCCAACAATCCTTTCACCATTTACCCTGCAATCTTCCAATATTTTATGACGCAATCAATAACGTAAAGTAACAACACGTGCCGTAACGAACTTTACAGATACAGTTGAGCTTCCCTGCTTGGAATTGGTATCTTTAATATTGACTCTAATTAAGAAAGGGCTTAAATCCTTTAAACTTTCAATACAATTCGAAGTCCATAAACTCTGGACTTAATTCGGAATGATTCTTTGCAAAGTTATGGTACTGACAGGATGAATGATATTTGAATTGTGGAATAGAGAAAAGGAATTCCATTAGGCACTTCAATAGGTTCGATTGGTTTGGGCTAGGGAAGTTCACCCGTAGTTCTTCTAGTTTATGGGAGTGCTCGGGTCTGGCACCCTTTGGCCCCCACTCCGGCTGACATTTCGCTTGCATATTTGGCCAATAAATTTCGATTCCCGAGCAAACTGGCAAAGTGGCAGGCAGGAGCTGCAGGCATCGGGCTCCAAGTTGCAGCTACAGCTACAGCTGTATCCTATCTTCGATCGCCTGGCTGTGCCGCAACGCTATCGGAATGTCAAAGTTCAATGTGCAATTTAAATGCAACACACCTCAGCAATTGGCTGCAGGTGCTCCAGCTCCCGCTATTGCTCCAACTACTGCTCCAACTACAGCTCCAGCTCCGGCCAAGGCATCCGAGAGTCAAATAGAAGAAAAGGCAAACAATTTGTATTTAAATTCGCTGCGCCAGCATGGAAGGCGGATTTTCGACGAACGTTGCCTGCGGCTGTTTTTAATTGGCAAATAAAAATGCGCAGACGAGAAATGAAATTTTGCATATGAATGCGAAATGCAAGCGATTCAAAATTGAAATTTATGTGAAAAATCAACGGAAAAAATTCGTAGTTTGCCATAGAAAGGCAAATAAACTGGGGCCCTGCCAACGGGCGCGCGCACACCCACACACATCATATCCTACAGATGCAGATACTATATATATATATATAGGATGGTGAAAGAGCAGGAAGCATCGATTATTCAAAACATCCGCAATTGGGAGCGCTTATCAACAACGGCGCCATCTATCTCCAGCGTTCGCGTTCTATGCGCAGTTTGTCAAAAATCTATTTTTTCATCCGTTTTTTTTTTTGTTGGAGCCAGAATTTATTAAGCCTCGGCTTTGGCTATGAAGGTATGCACATTGGTCGGCGAGTTATGGTTTATTGGAATAGCAAAATAAAAATAAAAGCTGCAGATCGGGGTATTAAATCGTTTTTAATTTGATTCAAAAAATTGAATCGAGGCAATATTTCGTATTTTATTTGTGGATTATTGGCATTTATGGTTGAATTTTTATTTGTATCTAACAAATAAAATTAATTTAATAACAATTCTTTCTGTATTAAATTGTATAGCCAACTCTGTTCCTCATGGCGTATACGTAATTTCATCTTCTGTGGTAGCTATTATGAGAAATTTAAATAGTATCTTGTGGCTACTTATTATTTTCCTTAGAAGTATATATATATATGAATTTCAATCATAATAACAATAGTTATTAATATTATGTTATATAGTATGTTATATATTCAGACATAAACAAGTAAAAACGTTACAGTCGAGTTTCCCGACTGTTACAGACCCTGTACAAATTTGGTTATAAGCAAAAAAAAATAAAAAATAAAAATATTATATTCACATCGAGTCCGTTCTGTGATTCGAACCCAAGATCTTCGCGTTTTAAGTCGAACGTCGTAACCATTCGACAAACCCAAACTTTTTGAACCGACAGCTAATACAGAATAAATATATTGAAGACGCACATTCATACATACATACATACACATTCGTATGTATGTATATGAAGGTAGTGGCAGCGCAGCTACAGCGGCACTTCCGAGAAAAATCAACCACCGAACGCAAGCGATTTACCGTTTGCGCAAATAAACACATTTTTTGTGTTTAGCGCCTGTAAACTTTAGGTATTTATTGTGCGCTTTCTAATTAACCAATCTTGATGAAATTTTCAGAATCGGTAGAAATCTATGCTCCAATTGCATGTGTATTTTTAAAAAAATTTTAGCTTGAAAATTGTGCAGTGCAGGGCAGTGCAAAAATTCAAATACAAATTGCGGGGGCGGTGGGCGTGGCACCGACTTAAAAAAATAAACTCTAATTTACTCAGTATTAGAAGAATCTACACTGGTAATGCGGTTCTTCTAGCTCTTACAGTTGCTGAGATCCGTGTGTTCATCCGGACGGACAGACGGACAGACGGACAGACGGACAGACGGACAGACGGACATGGCTATATCGACTCAGCTCGTCATGCTGATCAAGAATATATATACTTTGTGGGGTCTGCCACGCCTCCTTCTGCCTGTTACATACATTTGCACAAACTTAATATACCCTTTACCCTTTGGGTACAGGGTCTAAAAAATATATATATATTGTATTATATAATAAATATTTCTAAACAGCTTTAATATTGTCGAATTCCTGGAAAACCTTTAAATAATCAGTTAAATCAAATACAATTATACTATTTCTAATGGTGGAAGTATATAGTTTTCGTTTTCCAAAATTTGTGTCTAATTTTACAAAATCCAATATAATTTTAAGTGAATTTTAATATTTTTCCTAGAAAATTAGAATGTCTCGAATTGTGTTATATAAGAAATGTTTGTAAAGAGCTTTAAAATTGCCGAAATCGCAGAGCACCTTAAAAGGGGAAAACTTACATGTGATCTGTGATTTGAAATCCCAACTCTACCCTCCCCGCCCCTAAAACAGGCCAATCAGTTCCTTTAATTGGTATGTAGGGTATCCTCTCATTCAGCTTCCGTTCCGTTCCGTTTTCGACCCTTTTTATCCGGCAGCTCGTTTGGCACAGCGTGATGACTTTTAGTGTCTATTGTCGCCTGTATGGGCTGGCCACGCCCACACATACACGCATACACCCACATACAGGCGATGACATGTTGGCAGGGATATCCTGGCGATACCCACACATCGATAGGTAGCATCCTGCGCCCGCTGGTGCGCCTCCTTTTTCGCTCATTCATATGCATGACGATGTGTCCATTTTTGCGGCTTGTCATTAATGCATAAAAAATGCTAATGGGCCGGCGTTTATGTCAACGCTTTTGCCAAAAAGGTGCAAACTGTTGTTGCCCCGTTTGTAGTTGGGTATCCTTGTTGTGCTCATGTTGTACCCGTTGCCGGAGTTGTTGGGCAAAATGTTTGTCGTAATGCCTTTTAAATGAAGTTGTGCGCCATTTGCCATTTGCCATTTGAAGTTTGCTCTGACTGTTTTGTCGTCCGTGTTTTGGCCGTTTGCAATGATGGCCACCAAATTGAGTTGGCTCTGCGGTGAGTGGTTTCTTTCTTTCTCTATTTTTTGTTGTTGTTTTTTTTTTTTTGTTGCGACTTTGGGACCCTCCCGCCTTTGTTTGGGGATAAGCTGCAATGTCGGATTAGGTTCGACGGGGGCGAGGAGGTTCGTGTCCTTTGAACAGAGCTGGTGTAATGCCAAAAGGGTTCTTATGGGTAATTGTGTGTGGATGGCTTCCCATATTAAAGGCAAAGTGTTTATCACCAGATCCCCGATATATGGAGCAAAGGTTACTGTTGTGCGACAAGCCCGAGCTCGAGTGCGATTTGGAAATGAAGATTAAATGGAAATCCGGTAAAGGTTAGCTGTCGAGAACTTAATTAAAATCCTCGTGCGAACTTTAATTGACATTTGACACTTGCGCCTTCGACCTTTCAGTTTAAATAATATTGTTTCCGGTAATCCGGCTGTCATTGCTAATTATTGTGATATTTTGAAATTGGCGAATGCTTCAGCAGGTATTTTCCATGATTTATGTAAATGGCAAATGTTTTTTTTTTCATTTTAAGAAAATATGGTTCACCGCAAATAATTGATGCCTGAAATTCAAACAATAAAACGGAAACCACAATGTTTACTTTCAAATTGTTGTTCAATTGTTTGCAGTTAGCTAAATAAATAAACAAACAATAACTCCATAATTTCCATAACCAAAAAAAAAACAATTATTTGCAAAGTTGTTTTATGGTTGGTTTTTTTTTCGCGTGAAGGATATTTTTTTTTATCTGGGGCATTTAGAAAATCAATATTAAATAAAATCATTGTTAAAGGTTTTCTTATTTTTAGGGATGCTTTATTAACTCTAAAACATATTATGATTATGATAATTATGTGTGCTTTTAATATGAATTAGATTTTAAGACATTGAAAAATGTTGTTTTTGTTATTTTACTTTCTGTTCCAAAAATAAAGAATACATCTTTTAGAAATCTTTAGTTCCCTATTTTCCAATTTCGCAAAACTGCTCCACTGTGCCTGAGCCCTGTGCTCTTGGCTCTTGGAAATCAACGAGCCGAGTTGGCCCATTAACGCTCCTCGCTATCTGCTCCATCTGAGTATGCAGATGTGGTTGTTTGTCCGGGCCCCGAGTTTTCTATTCGGTTTTCCATCGGTGTTTGCACGGCCACGTATTCGCGTTTTAGTGTTATCTGGGCGTCGACATCAGCGACGCGTAACGCGAAAATTTTTCAGCCCAACCGATGCGCCAAAAACAGTTTTGGCCGAAAAACAAGGCGAGGTCGAAAGCAAACTGCCAACACCATAGAGTCGAGTTCATTGCGTTGCGTTTCTGCAGTGCCGTTGGGTTAGGTTTTGGTATTTTGTTGGGTATGGTGATGGAGCTGGGGATGGTGCTGGGGATGGGGTACTTTTGGAGGCCGCACCAGGGACCGCAGTCAAAATGGCAATTTATCATTTTGTATTTAAGCGCGGTGCAGGTGAGAACGAGAAGTGGAGCCGAATGGGAAACCAAACGGAAAACCAAACCAAACCAAACCGAACTGAAGCAAGTATAGTAGAATGAAATGAAAGGCGGCATGTGTGCCACGTATTTTTAGATACTAACAAGTGATAAAAGCCAACCACGTACCACCCATCACACACACCCCACACACCACACACACAACACAGATAGATGGATGGATGGTTGGTTGGTTGGTTGGTCGGAAGGCTGTGATGACTGACGAACTGAGGAACTGACTGACACCTACTGCAGGCAAGGGCTGACTCGGCATTCCTTAACTGCGTATCCATCAATGTCGTAGCCTGTCGTCCTTCTGCTCGTGCGTCTCATCCTCCAGGTCCTGCTCCTGCTGCTCCTACTGCTCCTTGCCAAATTGCTGCTGCTGACGTGCCTGCATTAAACCTATACAAGGAAACAGAAACCGGCAGCAGACAGCTGAAAAAAAATTGAAAGCCTTTTATAGGCAGCACACATGCTGGGCCCAGCCCCAACTACACTATGAAAAATAAATCAAATATTTGTAAATAAATCGAGTTGGCAAGGGTTCGTGAAATTAATTCTTAATTAGGTCAATTTGAAATTCATAGTAACATGGTGAATATGTAATCATGAAGTTATTAAATCTATTTAACTGTTCGTTACCATTTGTATTTGTTTTTATACATTTGCCTTTTTCTGGGTGTAGCTTTTGGCCTCTCCCACCTTTTGAGCATCCCCAGCTCAAATTCCATCCAAAGTCACCCAACCAGAAGCTGCTAAATTTTTTGGCAATTCAATTGACGAACCCCCCCAAGGCGTTTGCTTTTAAATGCTCCACTTGGCTCCGGCTTCCTGTGTCTGCTGTCTGCCATCAGCTCTGGCCTTGGCTCTGGCTCTGGCTCCTGTTTGTGAATCCTGAATCCGGTGCTCCTTGGTGGGATGCGTGGTTTATTAGCTGATCCCATCGTCTTGACAAGCTACTTTTGACACGCCCACCGCCGAAACACCAAATACAGGAAGTCTTAGGCGGTAATTTACTTTTCAGCGCTCTGCAGGCAAATTATGCAGGACTTTCCCCCGCACTTTCTCTCCACACTTTCCCACCGACCCCCTGTTACCCTGTTTCAGCTTTTCCCGCCCCCTTCGCTTCCCGTCTGCTGAATTATGGTGGCAGCTTAAAGTTTCCCTCTTTTTCCGTGTTCGCGAAGAGCATTAGAAGTTGTGAAGTGCTTTGCTTTTACAAAGGTTGGAGGTGGGAGATCGGAGGTTAGAGGTCCGGAAGGAGGGAAGCTCTATGAAAATTGAAATAACAAGTTCAATTTTGTCTGATTAATCCTCGCACTGAATATGTTTGACTTGGTGAGCAGGGAAACCAGAGCTGGAACAATTGAAATCATAAGCATTCTTTAATTTTTATTCATATTTATGTGTTTTCCAATTTCAGTTTGAACTAAAGAAACTCTTCTTAAACCAAAAAACCCTCCTGAAAACCAGGTCAAGTCAAGCGGTCTCACCTTTCCAGCTGTGAAAAATCTCCAGTTGTTAGCAGCGATTCATGGCCATTAAAATCTATTGGGGGCAAACTTGAAATCTGTTTCGTGTCACGATTGAAGTTTTAACTTGCTGAGTCGTCGTCAATCTCCCCCCATTCACCAAAAATAAAAAGGAAAGACCGCACCATTATCCTGGCTCACCTTTGGCAGTCAGTCTAATAATCGGGACACGTGCTGGCTTCGTTATTTCTCTCGATTTTCTTTGGTTGGCTTTCATTTGCGGAACTTTCGCTTTCACCTCCGCCTCCCAGGACATAGCTCTTCAAATTGTCAAAGTTTTTTCGCTCTCCCCCGGACTGGTTCTGGTTTTTTTTGTTTTTTTTTGGGAAGCGGGGCTAACTACTTTGCCGCTTTTTGCTGGCTTTTATGGATGCTCTTCATTTAGTCAATGGCTTTGACGTCGACAACTTTAATCGAAAGCAATTCCAAGTCGGAGTCCTACTCCTACTCCCAATCCCATTGCCACCTCCACTTCTTGGGCCTCGAATCAGAGGTGAGGTGTGCGCACGCGTTTCGCCTAATGCCGCGTAAATTGTTTCGCAGCCAAAGTTTGCACATTTCGCGTTATCCGCCATTTACATATTAACCCGAAACTGGAAACCCAAAACCCAAAACCCTGAAGCCCGGGGCCCAAAGCTGCCGGCTCCCAGGAGAGCTACCAGAGCTGCCGTCCAAAAATAGTTTTCAATTAGTGTGTTTTTTGGGGGACGCCTCCTGCTTTCCGCTTTCCCTTTCCCCTCCCTCTCTGGACAGGGGCTTCGGATTGTATTTTTCCCGGGGGTTTCCTTGGCTGACTGGGAAGTGGAAGTTATACTTAAGTTTATTTGGGCAAACTTTCCGCCGAGCTCAGCGAAATTATGCGCATTTTTATCGTTCGCCGGCATTTTGTTCATGTTTATGTTTGTTTATCTCCGGCCGAAAGTTATTGGCCAAATTAAACCGAACTTTGGTATTGTACATATATCCAGTGTATCTGTGTATATCC
Organism: Drosophila setifemur; assembly: GCA_021224005.1. NCBI lineage: Eukaryota > Metazoa > Arthropoda > Insecta > Diptera > Drosophilidae > Drosophila > Drosophila setifemur. Next base: position 739,140 of record JAJJHY010010948.1, read on the forward strand.
GTGTTTTTGTAAGCAATTTAAAGCGATATTTGGTGATCAATTTGCAGCCAGCCACCAACATCGACTCGGCCTGCTTTTGACTTTGCCCCGTCCCCGATAAATCATGGGCAATATTTTTTATTTTATTGCGGCCGTTTTTGTACCTTATGCGGCCAACATATTGTGCATAAATCTTTAATATTAAGTAAACACACATATACATTCACGTCTAAATTTAAATTTATCGCCTGCTGCGCATTAGTTGGACTAGAGAGAAAAAGAAGGAGCCTGGGAAAGGAGCGACAGGACACATTGTGTTGGGAGCTTAGCTGGGTAGCAGCTCTGGATGAAATAGGACTAAAAGTTAAATGGAAATCTATGGCTTTGTGGCTTACCGGTGGTGGGGCGGGGCTCAGAGAAAGGGGCCTGGGAAAAGGGGTTCTCGGTTTTTTTTGGCCGATGGGAAATGGAAATGGGAAATATTATAAGCTGCAGGTAAAATGTATGCAGCAATCGGGGAAATTTTTGTGTAACCCAAATTCAAATAAAGCGAATCCCAAAGAGTGGGGCTTAAAAACTAAAATTTGAAAAGGGGAATTATCCGAAAGGAGAAAGACGGGGCTTAAGAGAAGGATGAATGGCAAAAGGCATGACGGAGTTACCTTGTTAACTTGGCCGAAAAGTTGACACTTGCGCTCGGGGAAAATCACTCAGAAATGCCAAAGCAGCCAACGAAATTGGCCTTGTTAGCAGACTGGTAGCCAGGTCCTGGCAACTCAAGAACCCGATGCGCGACTGTACTTTCTCCACCTTCCGATCCTTCAACTTCTTCCACTTATTTGACGCTTTTGAAAACGCTCTCACATATCCACAACAATCAACTTGCGATTCGTGACGTGCCGGGAGGCCCGCATTTCGAGGCTAAATGTCGAAAACTTTTACATTTCCCTCCCGCTATCCCGGCATTAACTCCACGCCCCCGAATCCTGGTGAGAAGTTATAGTGAGCAGTGAGAAAACACTGCATATACACAGAGAAAAAAAAAAATTAACAATCATTGTAGCAAGTACGAATTTATTATATTCAAATAAATGAATCTTGTTTTTCAAAACAAGTTTTACTTGTTTATTTTTTCATAAATTAGTTCTTGAATTTAAAATGTTTCCAGGTAGATTATTAAGTATATGACATGTTTGCTTTTTATTCATTTTTATTATAATTAAAAATAAGTTTAAACTCTTGGAATTTTTATTAAATTTTATATGTGATAAATTAACATTTCTCAGTTTCGATATTTCTTTAAAATTTCTAAGGGTTATTTGACAAGTAGAAGGTGTAAATATTATTGAAATAAATTCTGTTCGTTTCCCAAAACGCAATATTTAATTTGTATTTAATAAATTATCCACATAGTTTTCGAATTGTGGATGTTTCTAGACAGATTAAGTAATGTGGTACTCTTTGTTTTTATTTAATTGAATTATTATTGAAGAATCAATAATCAGGAATAAATAATAGAATAATTTAAAAACTGTTGAGAAGTAAACTTATTTCATAAGTTATCCACATAGTTGTATAATTTTAAATGTTTCTAAGTAGATAATTAAGTATACGAAATTTACCAATTTAATTAATTTTACTTATTATCAGTTTCGATAATATATCTCTTTTTAAATTTCTAAGAGTAACTTACAAACTGACGTAGTAAGTTGCTTAGAAGAAGTTGCCGAACAAACTCAGAAGTGGTCAACTTGGTGGAATTGTAATTGTTCAGAATCAAGTGGCTCCATTCAGCTCTTAAACTATTATTTATTGTCTACGAATACGAGTGCAGGATGTTTTATTGCAGTGTAAAATGCGCACTTCTTTGATTAGGAAAAACGCCACCAGGTAATCGTCTGCGGGCGTTGCCACAAAAGCTTAGGCGGTGGGTGGCTGAGTGGCAGGAAAAGTGGTTGTGGTGGGGGCGATGGTGGTGGTGTGGTGCGGGTGCGGGTGCTGGTGTTCGGTGAAAATCAAATAAATAAAATAAACCACAAGATGACGTCGTCGCCATGACAATGGCCTGGCTAAAAGCGGGGTTCCCAGGGCGGATGGCGGGGGGAAGGGGGCGCAGCTCTGTTGTTTATTCGATAAATCTATGGGAAGGCAAGCGTTTTGGCCATCGAAACGAGCAGAAGTGCAAAGCGAGAGCAGTTTTTCAGCCACTCAGTAACTGGCAAGCGTTCAAGCCGAACGGGCTAAGCCGGGCCCAAAACAAAACGAAGGATCAAGGGGGCAGTGAGTGTAGGGCAGGGGATGGATACACCAAGAAAAACGCAAATACTTTTTATCCGAAAAATTACAATCATCAAAATAGTTTTAATAATACAATTAACATACTTTTTAGTTTCTTGAAAGTATTTTTTATTCGTTTTTAACTTGACTTCAGAAATATCCAATTAATTGGCAAACAGGCAGGAAAACTTTCCTCTGTGGAGAGTGAAAAGAGCTCGGTGGAAAAGCGATTTCCTTAGTTTCTACGCGTGTGTGGGTGCACGTACGTACGTGTATCTGTGTGTTTGTTATTATTGATGGCTTCACTTTAACTTGCAGCTGGCTGCGGGAGCTTCATTAAGTGAGAGTTCGCTGTTGGCTGTTGGATTTGTTGGCTTTGTTTGGACGTTGGCAACATCGTCGCCGTTATGGATTCACCTACACCGCCAATTGTCATCGAAGATTCAAACGGTTCAGCAATGGACGCCTGTTTCACGGCATTCGACAAAGATGGGTGAGTAGGGAAAACTGTCAGCGAAAAAGAAAAGCTATAAAAAGATGGAAAAGGTGATTCAATTGAAATAAAGCCATAAACAACTAATCAAGCTTTTAATGAATTAATCCCTTAATTACATAATCCGATATGGAAACTCAGTCTATTTGTTTTGTGTGGCATTTTGGTTTCTTTTTTTTTGTTTTTATTATTATATAATTATTGTTATAATTATATACGCGTTTCGCTAAAAACGGTCGCACGGTAAAACCGCAAAGTAGATTATTTACCAAAACAAATAAACAAATGGTAAAAACATGGCATTCGAAATTCAAAGCATATTCAACGCCGTTGAAATTAAATAATTTGTTAGGTTTCGGCGAATTAAATGTTTGGTAAATGGAAAATAGTGTTAAAACAAATAACCACTTCTACATTAAATGGCATCCATTAATTCTAATTGACATTTGAAACAGTATTCGACAGTTGGAAAATTTATGCAAATCAATAAATGAAAATGCGAAAATCGCGTCGAAGCAGAATGAGCCTGTGGAAAGGTCGTGCCAATAAATTTGCCTAATTGCATCAATAGTTTTATACCAAAAATAAAGCGTTAGATTAAGCCAATTAAAATAAATAAAAAATTGAACACATTACAATGAAAGATAAACTTAGAACATTCGTGGTGAATTTTTGTGTTCATTTGATGCTTTAATTAATTTCAGTTCTTGTAATGATAAATATGTGATATGTTCGGAATATAACAAATATTTATAGATATTTATTTATTACATACATTTTAATACAAATAAAGCCCCCCAGAAATGTTTATTTCGGCAAATGATGCGCCTTTGAAAATAATATCTCGATAATTTTTTTTCCCCATTTTTTAAACATTATTTAATTGCGAATCTTTGCTTAAATCCCTGCAGCGATGACCGCCTTAATCTGTCTGAGTTCTCCATAATCTGTCGGGCCCTGTTCCGCAACGACAAGGGACATATCTACGATGTGCCGCCGGAACGCCTGGAGCAGATATTCGCCGTATTCGATACGAATGGCGATGGCTTCATCGACCGCGAGGAGTTTAAATTCTGCTGGAACCAGTGGATAAAAACGGTAAGCCGATGGACAGCATCCAACCAACTAACCAAACCATCCAACCAACCAACCATCCAACCAACCAACTTACTAACCACATTGCCCATTTAAATCATCTCGGTTCGTCCCGTTTGCACTATTTATGAATTCTTGTTTTGCGGTTAACGTTTTGCGTCATTCAGTGATTCATATCCGGGGACTCGTAAAATCATAAAAAATGTGATAATAAAATATTTGTCAACATGTTTCCCCCACACTACCACACAGCCGAGTGTGTGTGTGTGTGTGTGTGTAACTCCCATACGCTCACATGAGGCTAAAATTTGCAATCAAAGTGGCCGAGTACTCGGATTGTGTGTGTAATTCAATCCTGATCAGTCCCCAGTTGGGGGGATGGTTGTATGGAGGGGGTGGGGGGA
>JAJJHY010010948.1:743418-780661 GCA_021224005.1 Drosophila setifemur
TGGGCAACGGTAAAATGTCGCTTACAGCGAATGTCACACGTCATGGGGCTTCCGTGTGTGCATGTGTATGGGGATTGCTTTCATCATCATTTCCATTCCGCATTTCGTATTTCGCACTCGCATCGCCATCGCCATCCCCGTTCCCCAATTCCATTTCCACTTCCATTCTCATTCCCATTGCCACTCCCGCTTCCCCTTCCTACTTCCATTCCCACTTCCATCATCATCATCGCTGGCCTGTCACGAGAGAGACGAAGAAGCAGAAGCAGTCGGCGGCATATGCAAATGTGATAATCCGATGCTGGGACTCACACACAGATACTCCCAAGCTCACAAACACAAGCATATACAAATTAACACTACAAAAAATATATAACAGCTGTAAAAATCAGAAATATATTTTGAGGTTTAAATGTCTTCTAAAATTAAAAATCCCAATATTTCGGGTTTTCCTTTTGAAAGACAGAAAATACTCAAGGATTATTTTTCTTTGTTTTTTAGAGGGCCAATAAATATTTTTAATACCCCTAAACATTTTGGATGTCCAATTGGTAAATTCAACTTAGGTTTCTTTTTGAATTGGTAATTAATTTATAAAAGAAAACATCCTTAAATTAAATCTAAACCAAATACTTTCTAAATAATATAAAAAAACCTATTCAATGCTATTTACAATTATTGTAAAATGTAGATTCTTATACAAGGCTTTTTAATGAAGTTCAATTTCTAAGGATTTTCTTGGAGTGTACACCCTTACAGTGGCCAGACTCCGCACGTAAAGTGATAAAAACGCGTGACAAATAAAATACCACAGAACTGGGTTGGGCGCAAAAAATGCGAGTAGGGAAACTCGGAAAAACTCGGAGGGACGACTGCATTTAAGACTTCCCGCATATTAAAACACGAGTGGAAATGAACAAAAAAATTCCAAATAATTTTATTGTTGCAGTCTATGAGTTTTGCACATCTCCATCCTCCGAGTGCTTCGACCGTATCACAACTTTGTTTGCCACTGTCGCAGCCATCAAAATGCGTACGTGATGGCACCTATTGGCAAAGTCTTCATAATCTGGATGGCTTTCTTCTTCTTCCGGCTGCTTTAAATATTATTTAATTTTAGATTTGTCGCTGGAAAATCAAAGATCAATGAGGAGTTTGCCTGAAAAGTTAAGCTTCTTAAGTGACTGCTAAAAAAAAACTTCACCAAAAAGATTTTTGCCACGAATAAAAACATTTAGAGATGTCGAACTTTAAACTGAATATATTACCAGCCACTAAACGAAACAGTTTAAGCCATCTTCATTTTCCACAATTTATTAAATTAGTTTGCTCTATCATTTTTCCCCAGATGCTATCCTTCTTAAGAAAGACTTTCTCTTAAAACTCGCTAACAACAAAACCAGGCAACTTTAAACTTCTTGATGCTTGCAAAGTTTCAAATTCGATGATTCCTCCAATGAAAATAAAAGTTTCATAGAGAATTTATTTAAAAATAAGGACGCCAAGAATAACTTAATGAATAATGGGAAATCTGGGTATTTAGATCGGCCAGATTTTTATGGGATTTTTATTGGTAGTCCTAATATTTTTATCCTATCTTTGGAGTTTTATGGGTTCTGATGGTGAGCCACCAGTGTGTTTATTTATTTTTTCCCACCTTCCATGCGGAGGCGTCAATTTTGATGACCTGCTTTCCCACGTCCCGCAAACTGTTCCGAAATCCCACCCACAAGCATATTACGTATACGCAGGGCTGTCGGCTTATGTGTTGCCTGTTGAGTCCTGCCCTCCATTGTCACGCGACAAATTATTTCAGAAGCGGGGGAAAAAAAAAGAATAATCATTTTATTTTTGATATGCCATTTACACCGCCCCCACGGACCGCCCCTTCCGTCGGCTCACACCAAATTGTGTAATATTGTATAAAAAATTTATTAACGTATAAACGAAGGCAGAGCGAATGAAATCTTCCGGCAGCTGATATTGTAATAACGGCAACACTTAAAAAAATGACAGCCCCTAACGAAACCCACTTACGGGGGCCACAGTTTTTTGCACGAAACAAAACAAATTCGAGGGAGGAGGGCGAAAAAAAAAAAGAAAAATGTTGGCCCATAAAATTGACTTTTGTTTGGATTTCCGCATGAATTGCATAAATGGTAATTTTGCAGTTTAATGTTTGCGTAAAACGCTGGAAGGGGAAATCAGAATGAGAAACGCAGTGCCCAAAAAAAGGAAAAACAACAAACAAGCCCAAAAATTTGCATAATAAACAAATCAACTGATGGACGGAGGGAAAAAGAGAGATACAGATACAAATACAGATACAGCGATTCAAGCTTAGAATTATGAGGATGAAACTTTGGCCCGCACCCAGTCGCAAATTAAATAAACGCATAAATAGAACATTAACGCCATAAATCATTTGCATTGGTCGCTAAATATTTTGCGGCTCTTGCGGCTGTCCGCTTGCATCTATATATACGCACGCAGATACATTGATGTATCTGTATCGGAATCTGTGTGCCGGTTTGTGGGGGTCCGCTGGCAGGGGATATTGCATATTGAAAGCGATTGAAGTTGCGGAAACGGAAATGGAAATGAAAGCAAATTTATGGAAATAATATGACCGAAGGGCCGTCCAGAACTCATTTGAATGTACAAGGTAGCCTCGCCGCGCCTCGCCGTGCACAATTATTATTTACCCCAATTTTGATTTATACACATAATTCGATACGACGCGCTTACGTTTTTGATGTTTTTATTGTGTTTGCATTTCGGTTTCGGCATTTCGGCATTCTGGCCCCAAAGTGCGTAATTTATGTGCTTAAATGTGCAGAAAATGCTTTTTTAACCAACTGCACGGCCAAGGGGAATGGGGATTGAGTCATTGAGTCCTGGTTTGCTTCGTTCTGGTTTAATGCGAAAGTTGCCCCGAGCGTGAAATGCTGTGGCTTTCACATTTCTGTAAAACAGCGAACCACGCTTTTGACGAGGGACAAAACCCTCGGACCCATGCCCCAAGGCAGGGTTCGAATCTGGGTTTGGGTCGCCAAGTTTGGAGTTTTCTTCCGTCCTTCGGCCACATAATATACTTAAAATACTAATTGACAAAAGGTGAAGGGACACATACAATGCGAGGGCACTGTTTTCCCTGATAAACTCGCTGGACTGGCACTTTATTTAATGCGAATCTATTTCTTTTGTTTATGCCTTCCTTTGACATTTCTGGCCCTCTCCCCACTCAATTGACTGTGAGGACCATTCTTTTCACAACAACAAAAAAAGAAAACACACAAAGTACATGCCACTGTTTCCAGCGACTGCGTTTTTCTCTCTTTTCGGGCCTTGGTTCGTAAATATTTCATTTCTTTAAACTGCTTTTATTTCTCGTATAATAAATTTATGGCCACCTCACCTGCTGGCTTTCTTTTTCGTAATGCGTGTAGCCAAGTGTGGCTGTGTGTGTGTGTGTGTGTGTGAGGGAGGGCGTAGAGAGTGGGAGTGAGAGTGGCAGCCATATATCATACAAGGCATCATCATATAGTTCATTGAACCCCCTGGCCATAAAGCAACTCAAAAATCTTCAACAGCTTTAAGTGTCTTACAATGTCTACCGTTAATCTTGGCCCCCTCTGACACACACACACAGGCACTTATATATATAGACACACACACACACACAGACATAGCATCGTTTATAATGTCTTCATTTATGGCACAAAATGTGGCACATTTTTTTGTGCTCAGTTACGCACCAACACCGAAAAAGACACGGCGAAAGATGAGCATTTTCCTCTATCTCTCGGCGGGTAGGAGAATTACAGTGAGTGCCAAAAGTCGCCTCACAACTTCTCTGCTCATCGAGCGGAAAATAATATCGTGCTATAAATTTCGCTCAGTTTTCCTCCTCCTCCTCCTTAGCTTAATTTTTGTCGCCGGATCCCTCCTCTGAAGCTTTGGCCTCCGCCTCATCCTCATCCTCACCTCCCAATTTAGTCCAACTGCCGACTGATGAAAGTTTAACGACCAAAGTTGACACGCTGCGGCGATTATTTAGAAAGTTAATGACTTATAACATACCTCCGAAAAAAGTCACAGGAAATGAACAGAAAGAGAAAAGCTAAAGCCAAAGCAGAGAAAGATGACCGGGCAGAGGAGGAGCCGGGATTCATTGATTTAGTGACCAGTCTGAGAGTTGGTTTTAGTTGATTGGACTTTATTGAAAAATGAGTCGCCATTTCTTAAGCTCTTGAGCGGAATCAGCGACCAAAAAAAAACCGGGATAAATGGCAGGTTAACTAGGTTGGACCCATTCATTTTGCCTGCAATGCAAATTTATCGAAAATCGAGGGCCAGAAATTTGTTACTTGCCATCGAAGTGACCAAAAGCTTTGTTACAATTTCAAGTGGAAAGTGGGAACCATTTTAAATAAATTGTTTTATGAGGTCATTATTCACTAACAAGGAAATTAATTGTTTTTTTTTTTAAACCAACCAAGAAATTAATGGTTTTCAAATAAAATTTATTTCATAATTTACCATATCTTAGGAATATTCAAATAAAGTTTGCCCATGGATTACATGTTATTAACATATATTTTTTTTTATTTAATAATTATAATTGTTTAAATTGAATTTACATTTAATAAAATTGTAATGAATTTATTAGTCGATTAGCATAAACCAATAAATCAAGGCTATAACAGCCTTATAAAAAAATAATATTTAAAAATACCATTACAAAATATAGCCAATTATTTATAAGCTTAGGTGCCAGAGCAAAAAAGTAATTCTAGATAAAAAACAAACAATACAAATATAATTTCCCTCCACGAGTTACTCGGAAAACCCTTTCAGGCTTTCGCCTTAATCGAAAATCGGCTCGGGCCAAACAATTTGCCCACTATCCATAACTTCTGGCCCGATTCCCCACCCCACCCCCGCACAAGTTCTGTGCGCTTATTTATAGTTGGTTTTCATTTCTTTTGGCGGCTGCAATTTTCACCTTTTTCGGGCCGTGCCGGCTCCAACTACTTGGAATGCTCGAGAGGAAGATGGCTGCTCGTGCTGTCTGGCAGCCGCATAAATTGTATAATGTAATTTTCCAGCAACTGTCAGACCCAGACCGGCTCAGCCCACAAATCCACAGAACTGTCAGACGATGAGGACTGTCTGCCTATGCCAAATATATCTGTGCATATATCTCCCCAAACATACATATATATCTATATATATTGGGGAGTCTCCAACTTATGCAACAATTTCGGAGCGGAAATTGCTTTAGCACCTGCCCTTCTCCCTTCGCCAAGGTGTACCTGGCCAAAAATATATATATATATATATGTATGGCCAAAAGGTATGCTATGGCATCGTGTGGTGTGCGGTGTAAGGTGTGCGATGTGTGGGTGTGTCTGGGATTGGGACGGGACTGGGATTGGGCCTGACTTCGGCACGTTCGCCTTTTTGGCACATACTTCAATAGCAAGTTGAATTTCATTCGATTCGTCGTGGATTCTCGTTTCGCTTCGTCCCGTTTAGGTTGGCAACTTTTTTGGCACACTACTGGAGCAGTTTGACAGTTTGTCTGCCTGGGCACACACACTCCTTCCAGCTCCCTCCTGCCACCTCCTGCTCCCTCCTGGCTGCCAAATAATTTGAAGTTGGGATACGGATTCGGTAACCCCCAAAAACGTCGTCGCTTCGGGTTTTACGGATTTTGAAATTTATTCCCCACCGAAATTGACTCGAACCGAAAGACGAAAGTTTCTCCTGGGCACGTGTGCCGGAGTGTGTGTGTGTGTGTGTGTGGATCTGGCATCGTTATTCCTATAACTTGTTCCTTTTGTTCGGCTTGAAGTGTAATTTGAATTTAAGATTTGCTGTGGTTACCGAAAACGGGGCCCGCCCAACTCCCGACCAAGCTGGTCGCCTTGGTTAGCCACCTTTGTTCTCCGGTACCCCTTCAATAATTAATTTAGCTGTAACATATTTCCAACCATCCAATCTGGGGGCGGAGAGGCACCCGACCAATTACTTTTGCCGGGCTTCATCAGAGATTCATAGTTTTAGCTTTAAATTAAGATGCTGATTTTAAGAGGGGGGATGGGGGATGGTATCAGAGGTCAGTTGTTTATATAATGGGAGGGGCGCGTGTTAATTTGCCAAGTTTTGCAGGACGACCAGGACGATGATGATGGGTCATGATGGGAAGCAGCTGAAGGAGCCGGAGCTAAATTGCGGGCAGCATCTGGGCCAGATGGCTGGTAATTGGATGCCTGGCCCCGATTTCTTGAGGTGAGCGAAGAGCAACTTGATGGGCAAATTGCGGCCAAGACCGGGGATGAAGCCTTTTGTGGCTTTGCCTTGCCCATGTTTGCCCCCTGGTTATCAACTGGTTGGTCTAATGTGTCTGGCTTAATTGTCCGGAGTCGGGTTCGGGCTGGGGCTCGGGCTCCGGTTCCGGTCAGGCGCTGGAGGGTGGGTAAGTTTTGATTTGCCATTGAATTAACAAATCCTGAGCTGCCCCCCAGCGGCAGTTGCATGTTAACTTGCCGGCAAAATATCAAAAACATTTGAAAACTATTGTTTGAGTTTGATGTTTCTGTGTCAACAACCAATCTTGTTGTACACAATTTCCCACACGCCGGGAGACGAAAGTTATTGTCATATATTAGTCTATACCTAAAGATCCTCCACAGCTTTCGCCGGCATTTAATCTTCGCAGGCATTCCCTGAACCCCAATTACCCGGCACTTCCTTTCACTTAGACATTCGGATTTCATCCGACAGCACACACGCTGCACGTGGAGTTGGCTAAATTGATACATTAACTACCTTGATCCGGCCATTATCTAGGTGCATTCCCCTAGCCCTCCATCTCCCTGGTTGCAAAACTATTCTCAAAATGTTGAGAATGCTCGCCATGTAAATGTAAATCACTTCCTCTCGACTCCGGGTGCTCCGATCCCCAATCCCCCCCGCCCTTCGTTCGCAGCTCCTGTTTTCCCGGCTCTTGGCATCCAAAGTGGTTGCATCCCAGTGGCAACTGCGACTGCCAACATGGTGATAAATCATCAACTGCTTAAGCGGTGTCTCCCCGCAAGGATTCACCTTGCATCCTTGCCGCTGCAGCTCACGTTCCAGCGCTTTAAGGCATTTAGCTGGATGACATATTTTAAATGCCCTGCCAGCCCAAACAACACAAATCAAAAGGAGCTGAAGGAGCAGCGGCAGCACGAGCAGGAGCAGGACTCTGAGCAGGAGGAGGAGCTGCAACTGCGTCTGTGTTTGCGCATAGATCATAATCATTCATAATCAGCGTGCACATAAATAACAAATTAAAAGCGCTTCACTAATTTTAAATATGCTCGAACATAATCAGCTTACTGTGAGCCCAGCCACAGCCACAGAAACAGCCAGGCGGCAAGGATGAGCAGGCGGCAGGAGGAGCTGAAGGAGCAGGAGCAGAGGCAGCAGGACGATTACGGGGCCTGTTGATGATGCTTTCGCCACTGTTGATGATGCTGCTCCTGCTGCCAGTCAAGATAGCAATGACAACCTAACGAGCTGCTCTCCTTTTCGTTTCGCAGTTTTTGTGTGTGTATGTGTGTGTGTGTGTGTATCTGTGTGTGTGTGTGTGTTGGGGTGTGTCTGCACGTGTTTGTGCCTAGGTTAGTGTGTGGGTGTGTTTGCGGGGAAAATTTAGATGCTCTTCAAGAAAGTATCTAACTCATAGCAAATAAAATTTGGCAAAAATAATAGCTTTGGAAAGTATCTTCTCGGGCAGCTAAATGAAACTTAACTATATATTAAAAAATAAATTAATAGTGGTAGTAGTAAAATAAAGCGAATTATATTGCCATTTATTTTTAGTCTAGGATGAGGTATTTTAAAAAACTACACATAAATATAGAAAAATATTGTATTTTTATTGTTTATTGATTAAATTAACAAAATATATTTTCATAAAAATATAATAATGGGATTATTATTATTAGCTAAGAAAAATAGTTCATAGTTAATAAGTTATTTATGAATTGACTCAGATTTTGTACATTTGATCTGGGTATAATTAGCAACATCTTTAAAGATATTCATTAAAATAAATTTAGAAATTTATTCTTGAAATTCAACATGATTATTTAAAAAGAAAAATAGAGACTTTAAAAACATTATAATTAATTTATTAATCTAACAAAAAAAATTCGTCTATATTTTTTAAGTAATCACTTATAATAACTTACCCCAGTACACTAATAATTCGACATTATGTAATATAATTTAATTACAAAATATCCTTAAACCGTCTTAAAAATGTTTCTGTACCCTTTGAATATTTTACCCTTTAAATATTTTCAAGGAAATATATAACAAGAGTATTAAATATTCGCGGCGTCTGCATCGTTTTCTTCAAGATATCCATTTTTTCTTATTTTTTGAAATTTTTCGACTGGCTTTTACTTCATTTAAAACGCATTTATAACGCAGGGCGGCGAAAAAAGAAACTCATCAGCCGACAAAGATACACACGAACACACACAGGCGCACACACACACACACACACTGGCACAACCGCTAATGCAGAGCTCATATATGTATACAAATTTTCTTTTTAGCTTTTCATGTTTGTGCTTACGGACCGACCTGCCCCTGCCCCTCCCCCTTCTAGCTCACCGCCCCCATCCCCCAGCTTTTGACCCAGCGTCTTTGTGGCGTCTGCTTCACTTACTTTGCCCATACAATTTTTCTTACAATTTTCTTTCATTTCGTTGTTGCTGTTGTTGGCGCTCCTGTTTTCCTTTTTTTTTCGTCACCCCCTCCGCCATCTTTTCACGTATTTCGTGGGTGCTCATTCCCCATTTTCCATTTTCCATTTTCCCCACTACTAACCTCTCGCTCTCTCCCCGTATCTGGCAGATTGTGCGACCGGTGAACGCGTTCCTCATTGTTGATGTACAAAATGATTTTATAAGTGGTTCCTTGGATATAAGTAATTGCAGTGCACAGCAGCAAGGACACGAGGTGAGCTCCGGAGTCACAAAAGGGAGTGTGGACGGGTGCACAGTAAAAAAAACTATTTTTTTGTTTTAATAAAATCTTTTGCATCTCTAAGTCAGTAGAAATAAATTGTATTTACAAATCTCGAATCAGTATTTACCAGTTTCCTTGCAATTTATAAAAATGTATTTCGTAAATATGAATTCACTATTAAACTTTATTTTAGAAAGATTCAAAATTGCTTTGCAATGTTCTTTAAATCGATAGAGAACTATTATATATATTTAATAAATTCTAATATCTAACATATTTTATAAAAGTCTATGCGAAAATATAAAAACACTCATTTTCTTATAAGTTTTAAATTTTCATCTCAATATCAAAAATTTACATTTTGTACAAAATATAGTATTTAATTGAATTGAGTACAATTAGTACATTATTTAAATAATTGAAATCCATGCCAAATTTGACCTAAAAACTAAATATTTTCTTTCGAGGGATTAAAGGAGTGTGGTTAATGTTTTTTCTGTGCACCTGGCAGCGACGTGGCCAGCAGCTTAGCTTGGGCTCCGAGCCGAGACAGGTGCGGTAAGCGGCGACGACGGAAGGACATAAAAAAATAAAACGTAACAAGAAATGAAAATGAAGGGCCTGGGCCAGGATGAGAGCCAAAGTCATTGCCGCTCCAGATGATGACGAGGATAAGGCGGTCTCGAGAAGGGGGGCGGGGAGGCTGGGATTTGGGTCTCAGTGGGCGGGCTCTGCATGTCAGACCTCAATACCAGATACTGCGGCTTGGCGGGAGATAAGGAGAGGAGCAGGAGAGGAGAGGAGAGAGAGATAGAGAGGAAGAGGGAGGGAGGAAGAGGGAGAGTGCAGGAGCGGAAGCGGATATGCTTTACTTAAGTCGCATCCGCGCTGCGACACACGCCGGAAGTCGTCGAGATCTCTCTCGGTGCCCCCGCACTCCCCTTGCCCACCCAACGACTTCATCTCCATCTTCGGCTCCTGCTCCTCCTGCTCCGAAAATTTCCATCTGGCAACTGACATGGCTCTGTGGCTGGTACATGAAAATTTGTCAAAATTAATAACACGCACTTCCGTCTCGTCGTCGCTTTATGGACTCTCTCGACGTGATGGGGGGATGCTCATCCCCCCCACGCCCCTCTGACTTATATTTCTCCACTCCTCCCACCCCTGCAGATACTGGAGCCCATCAACAAGCTGCTGGATACGGTGGACTTTGATGCCGTGTTCTACTCATTGGACTGGCATCCCAGCGATCATGTTTCATTTATTGATAATGTCAAAATGCGACCGATGGACGAGTCCTCTGCGGTAAGGCATCGATTGTAATTGAACGGAAGTGCCAGACACTTAACGAGCATCCGCTTTCCCTCCTCCCAACGCCACCACGTAGTTGGACTCGGATTCCGCCCAGGTCTTCGATACTGTCATCTTTGCCGGTCCGCCACCGATGAAGCAGCGCCTGTGGCCCCGACATTGTGTCCAGGACTCGTGGGGTGCCGAGCTGCACAAGGACCTCAAGGTGGTGGACCACGGCATCAAGGTGTACAAGGGCACCAATCCGGAGGTGGACTCGTACTCGGTCTTCTGGGACAACAAGAAGCTCTCCGACACCACCTTGAATGCCCAGCTGAAGATGAAGGGCGCCACGGATATCTATGTGTGTGGCCTGGCGTACGATGTGTGCGTGGGTGCCACAGCTGTGGATGCCCTCTCCGCCGGCTACCGCACCATTCTCATCGACGACTGCTGCCGCGGCACGGACGTCCACGACATCGAGCACACGAAGGAGAAGGTGGTGACCAGCGATGGGGTCATCGTGCACACCGCTGATGTGGGTTTCGTATATATTAAGTGGGGAAAGTCCTCATTTCCACGGTTGAAAAATAATTAATTTTGCGATTTTTTTTTTCGGGTAAAATAATTAGAAAAGTTTTTAAGGTTTCGTGATTATTAATTACATAATTCAAGAGTGTTCAGGAACTGTTACTATATAAACTATTTAACTATATAATGTAATTTTGAGAACTATAGTAATTATTTATTTGTATAGCATACAAAATCTGTCTGATAACGTAAATTTGTAAATACTGCAGATATTGACATAAAATACTCTTGAATAGTTTAACAATCGTTGAAAATTCTTTAAAAACATCGATTTATTTTTACCTGATAAATGAGGTCTTCCCCTTAAGATATTTTCCTGGATTTTGATAATCTCTTCTCTTCTCTTCAGGTCAAGGCAATGGCTGAGGGTCGGGATCGTCGCCCTGAATTGGGCTACAAACTGGCCATGGAACTCAAGAGTCCGGATTCGGTTCTTTCGCAACGCAACGGCTTCAGGCCCACATATTAAATATTAAATGGAAAAATATACAAAACATCACGCTAGGCTTCTCTTAATGGATACGAAGAACAAAACAAAAAGACAAAAGGCTTTCATGTAGCTAATGGTTAGAGCTTTTCGATTAATCTAGTTTAGAACGAACACCTGTGAAGTGCCTTCGTAGTTTGGCTAGCTTTTGCTAAAGACATTCTAGAATTGGTAAACTCTTTTTTAAGCCTGTTATCCATGTGGATTTTACATGACATTAAAACACTAACAAACAACTTAAACGAAAGTGCAAGGAGGAATATATAATACGATGAAGTGAAAGTTGAAGTATTACAGAGCTCTCTCTATAACCCAATCACCTTCAGATACAATTCCATGAGCAAACGAGTACTAAAGAATTTTAATGTTGTGCGTTGCACCTGTTTGAATTATATCGATATTATATACAACAACATATATATATATGTGTAGAACTATAATTTATTTTGAAACGAAAATAGAACAATACTTCAGTGAGCAATATTGTATGTACTTAACAAACGTTGGATTGGAAATAAACGAATGGATTTACGAAAATTATTAATAAAGCCGAAAGGATTTTCTTTTTTTTGGGACTAATGGGTTTTCTTTGTTTTCACGTGTGTATGTGCATATCAAATCGGTCCAATTATAGCTTGCACCCCCACATGCATTGCTTGGATATCTGTCAAATCAGTGTCCAATCAGGTCGATTTCCAAATCTTCCCAAAGCAATTGAAATCAAATTCGTTTATCCCAGCTTTGTGTCCATTTCCTTGAATATATATATGGACGGGTATGCATGCTCTCTTTAAGCGAATTGCCAGTTCAAAAGCAAAAACTTCAAAACAAACCATATAAATGTCCTGGCCGAAAGTGTGGCACAGACTGTTAAACGTTGTTTTTTCATCTCTCCTGATGCTTTTTCTGCTTTTGTTTTCCGAGTTTTCAGCACAGGAGCGGCGGGAGCAGCATTGCTAGGAAAACTGAAATAACAATCCATGCAGCGTTTAAAGAAAGTTTTCTGTTTTATGTGTCTGTTTTTTTTTTTTTTTGGTATCCTGTCTCTTTCTCTTTGAAAATCCCTCTCTTTTGCTCTGTCAGAGGTTTTTGTGTTTTTTGGAAATTTTTGGTGTTTTTGTTAAAGAGATGGAATGAGATGGAGAAAGTTGTCGGTGTCGTTCTCGGCTGTTACTTTTCGACCAGGCGACTAAAACCAACTTTAAATTTATTAACACCCGGCCACTAAGCAAAGGCGGAATGGGCGTGGCTGCATTGTGCCTAGAATAAAGTGCAAACTTTTTATTTTTTACATTTCAGCATATTTTCCCATTTGCCAAATGGCCAAGTCCCACTGCGAGTGCCTGTGTGTGTGTGAATCTCTGTGTGTGTGTGTGTGGTAGTCCGAGTCTGGCCAAGTTTTATGGTAAGCACTCCCCCCAGAATCCACCGCCACGTTGTGTGTGTGGTTTCCCCCATTCCGTTCCGGCCAAGCACTGGCTTTTGGTCTTTTATTTGGATCGGGAACAGAGCCTCAAATCGTTTACCTTTTGTGGCGTCGTCTGCCATAGACAATGAACTTTAGCTCCAGCTCCGGTTCCCAGTTCCCAAATCCCGGCATCCCCACTGCCCCTCAGCCCATCCGCCAGCCACCAACTTACAGCCAGCGACTCAGAGCCACCAAACTTTTGTTGTCATGGCGTCGGCACTGTTGTTGATGCCCCGCTCTTGTTGCACCGAAACAAAAATATTATTGGTTTTAATATTTTTTTTTGAAAAAAAAAAAAAATACCTTGAAACTTATACAAACGATGAAAAATAATTCATTGCATTTGGTCTAGTTAACCTCAATTTAAATATATATCTGTATTTTTCCAACATCAAAAGGTAAATATTTGTTGCAACGATTTCTTTCATCCCATAAATATTTAGAGCATCCATAAATGTAAAGTTTTTTATAAAGTATTTCATTTTATTAATGATGAGGGTAACTTTATATCTCAGCACCTTTTTGCTTAAAATAAGAAAATAGGCAGAAAATTATACGCCAAAAAATTGGCATTTATTTTGGGGGTGTAATAAAATTATTTTGTAAAATAAAAGAAAAGAAAAATAAATAATAACTTTAATATATTGTATGAATACTCAGAAGCATTAATTGTATTTAAGTGGCACTGTATGAATAGAGGTTTCGGATTCGCAATGCAAAATTTCCCGAGAGATTTGTGTGGTACTTAGATTTGATTTCCGCCCGGCGATCCTTTTATTTTTTTTTGCCTGTGTGGAGGTGGTGGCGGCGGCAACGCTTGCGGTCATGCCACAGAAATCCACACGCTGCCAGCTGTCAGCGGCACTGGAAAATGTTCCACTCATCCACACACACACACACACTGGGGCAAAGGAAAACGCACACGACGGAAAAAAGGAGGAATCGCTGATGAAAATTGCTTGCAAGTGGTTTCTGTTTCTGTCTCTGACTCTGACTCTGCCAGCCCTTTCGCCATGTAATGGTCTCTCGTTTTGCTTGTAAAACTTTTGGATTATTGTCAGGCCCACACACAGATGCACACACACACACACACACACACACGTGGGCTGGCCATTTGCCAAAAGGCCTGGTCTTGGACATGGACTACGTAGCACGGAATTATGCCGTATTCCGTGCTTGGGAAATAAATCTATTTTAAATATATATCACTATATATCAGAAATTATAGTATTATAAAGCAAATACATTACTTAAAATATTTAAACTCTATGAATTACAAGAATAAATGAAAATGTATCTTAAACATTATTTAATAATATTTTTAACTTGTTGAAAAACTGTAGCAAAGAAAATAATTTTTATGAATTTTTTAAAAATTGTTGTAGTACTCTATTTTATTTTTAGGATACCTCAAGGGCTAGTTCCAAAGCTGTTTTCTCCGCATATGTATTATTTACAATAATTATAATATAAATCTTTTTTAAATAAATTAATAAAAATAGTTTTTCAGCAAACAGACTATTTAAATTATTAATAAACTATAAAAATAAAAGGCAATAAAATGGTTTTGAAACTAAAGAATCTCTGAAGCATTAACTGAAAAATCAAATGTTTATGGTTCATTTGATATTTTGTTTTTGTAATTTCATTTTATTTTTCTATGTGTACGGACTCAGGGATATGGAATGCGGACACGGACATGAGCTGAGCGCCTCGTTCGCGCTTTGCTCTTAACGGCATATTTTTCTCGCATCCCACCGGCTCTTTCTCTGTCTCTATCTCTGAGTCTGTCTCTGAGTCTGTCTCTGAGTCTGTCTCTGGGTCTGTCTCTGGCTGTGGCTGTGGCTTCGGCTCTCTTGCACTCTCCACTCTACGAGTATCCTGCGACCATCTATCTATCTATCTATCTATCTGGCGCTGCTGCTGCTGCTGCCGCTGCGTAGGCGTCGCCATTTTGTCCATGACCTGGAACTGTAAATGCAGCCACTGTGGTAGAGTGCACGGGTGTGCGTGTTCGTGCATCTGTGTGTGTGTGTGCGCCGAATGCAGATGAAGCTGCGAAGCTGGCGAAAATCCACAGCTGCTGTCTGCCTTTCTGCTTTCTGTATTCTGCTGGCGACTGCTTGACTTGTAGCTTGTACTCGGGCGCTAAGCTTGTTGTTAGTGGTTTACGGTGGCTGTTGGTGGAACAAGGGGGACGAGGGACACGTGCACCGGGCTCTGAATACTATGTTACTTTGGAGATCTTAATCGGTTTAACAGCCAACGGGTTACGGAAGTAAACAAACTATAATGCTCTCAAGAAAACAAGGAAAAAGTAGTTCTAATTATCCTCAAGAAATGACAAAGTTGTGGCTTTTAATTTTACAAAAACATTAATGAATAATAATATATTCTATTTAATGTGGGTGATGCTCACATATTTGTTTTCCCATAATCATTTTATCGGTCTTGTCAGTATTTTTAAGAACCCTTGAATAACATTTAATTCCTTACAATCAAAAATTTAAAAATAGTATTTCATGAGTTTACATACATCTTTGTAAACAATGAAACTCTTACTTAATTACTAATTTGGATTTTTTAGTTAGGTTTATTATTGTATTAATGTATGTATATTAATGTTTGTTGGAAAATATAAAATAAACATGATTTCTCATTGGCTTATTGCATTTCCAACACATTTTTTAACAGAAGTAAAACAATATCCACCGAATTTCATTAGCTGCTGACTCTTTAAATATCTTGGCAGCTGCCAGAAAAAATTGCACAAATTTATTTTCGGGGTTTTCTCTAAAATTTGGTAGCTGTCTTCACAGAACTGCAGCGCTCTGTTAGCAACAGCTAATAACAACAAACAAATGGGGCAGACAAAATAACAACAAAGGCAGTACCACCAACTAAAACAACAACTGGGTCGAGACGGTGGGATGGCTGGATTTGCCCCCTTTTTTACAGAGGCGGAGCCGGCAAATTAGTTTTTGCAGTTGGTCCTGCCAGCCAAAACCTTATTGAAATTATAATTTATTTATTAGCGGTAGTTTCAACGACAGCGGGGGGAGGAAAACCAAGAGAGGAGGGGCCGGGGATAAACTGAAAATGTCAAACCAATTTGCTGCGGAAAATTTCGGTCGCTGATTAGATTGGATGCCATGGCCAAAAGTTTTAATTATGAATATGAAAAATTTGTGCACTCTTGTCTGGCGAAATGAGTTGTAATTAAATTTTTGCACAGGTAAACGAACGACGCAAACTGGCGACGGGGCGAAGGGGCGTGGCAGTCTTGTGAAGCTGTTGTTCTTCTTGTTGTCTTAGCTTTCATAACTGATTTAGCGACAAATATGCTGGAGCTGGAGCTGAACCCGAAGATGAAGCCATAGTTGGATATGAAGCTTAAGCTCAGCAACCGGAGTTCTGAGGGCGGCAAAAGTTTTTGCGTGGTGTTGAACGGGTCGTATGCGCAATGTTTTTCCGCTCTTGTGCGAAGGGGGAAATGCAGGCAGGAAGTTGTTGCTCGGCTTCAGTGGTGGCGGCCTGGTGGTCTGATGCTCTGGCAACTTCTACGCAGCAGTGCTGCAATGTTAATTTTAATGCAGTCAAATGAGTTTTCCATGCTGGCTGTTTGACTGAGAGATAGAAAGTTTTCGGCTCCGTTTTGTGCATTTGTGCAGGATGTGATTATGAGGTTTTCGCATTACAAATGCCAATGTGTGTGCCTCGAGTCCTCGAACCACCACCCCATTTCGTATCCTTCGACTGTCCCTTTCTTTGGCAAGTGTGTGGCAATAAAATGCTTTACTGATTTGCAAAGTTTTGTCATTAAGCACACTTGCTCTGATGCCGCCATCACTTCGGCCTGATTACAGTTTAGAATTTCACAAATATTTGCCAGAGAACGTTTCATCTTTCCCCCGTCCCCTATTCCCTGTCTAACTGGCTGGCCTGGTATTTATTTATTTGGTTGGCTTGCCTGTGTTGGTTTACTTGATTATTTGTCATTTTCCATGCATGACGGCGTGCTTGAAATCTGTCGACAGCTTTATTGCAAAAAGCGAGAGCAGATATTCGGCAAACATTGCCAGCCAACACTAATGTATTGTGAAATACACTAAAATCAATCAAATGAAAATGATTTAATTGTTTGGCAGGCGAAGCATAATTGGCAAAGTGAATGCATTGAGGCGGGAAAAAGTTTCGAAGGATTCCTCGGAGGCAGAACAACATGACTAATGAATCATCCAAATTGAATTGGCATTATCAGCGGCGACCCTTCACTTCCCCATGAACCCAGGAAAACCGAGGAATGTGCGTGCTTCTTGGCCCAGCAGCCATTATCCTTGGGAGTTAGGGGAAAAATAAAAAATATAGCCATGCTGGTCGGTCATAAATAGGCCGCGCAATCGGCCCCTGGGGGCACATACGTCGTATACGTGATATTTTTTAATTACTTTCAAAATGCTTTGTGGATCCGGCGTGCGGAAAATTTGCTTTTAATTGCCCCACCAAACAAACGTTTCGACTTTTCCCCTCCCCACCCCACCGAAGGTTCTGGTAGAAATTCAATTCGAAAGTGTCCCCAAAGCGGAGACACGGGAAACTAAAAACTCCGGTCCCCCGCACAGATGGAAATATTCTTTAGGCAAATGAAAATTTAATTAATGCCACCACTAAAAACCAGAAAAACCACGATTCGCAGGGGAGGAAGAGTGCGGGAGAACATTTCTAAACTAATATGGAAAATATTTTGTATTTGCAGCGAAACTTTTACACCAAATGCGGCCTGGGGGAAAGTGCGAAAGAGATAGCCAAGGAGTTGGAAAGAGAGAGAGAGAGAGAGAGGGAGCACAGCAGAAACTCGGGAATTAAGCGACTATCGCACACATATGAGACCCGGGCATGCCAGAACTTAAATGTCGTCGAGGAGTCCTGCAAGCATATTTTCAATTCCCCACTTCCAACTATATTATTTTTGCATAGTTTTAATACCCTTGCGGGAGGTATTGTAATTTTTCCCAGAAGTTTGCAGCACAGTGATGGAGACATCATTATAAATTATATGTATTCTTGATCTGCATCACTAGCATTGCGCATAACTCTGTTGATTTTTAAATAGTAAATTCATTCTTGGGAGATATTAACCCCAATTCTTGGGAATTAAAGCAATTTGTCTGCAAGGGTATTCCAAGATTCTTGCAAGGAACCTAGCCTGCCTTTCTTGTTAATATTAAATAGGATAATTATATCTCATCACATTTAATTCTTTGTTAAAACTTTTATTTTTAAACATTTAAGTTTATTTATTAATGCAACTTCTTACACCAAAAATGTAAGTTAGAACTGTATAATTACTATTTAAATTATTGTTAAAGATTAGTTTGGCCACGGAACTTATGAAACCAGACTTATTATTCTTATTTTAATTCTATGTATATTGTTTTTTTTGGATTCTCTTTGAATCCGTAACAACAGTTAATATGTAAATACTTTCATTCTTAAACATTGAATAACTTTTATTTAATAAAAAACTGATTAGAACCTATCATATAATCCGAAATAGTTTCTCTTTCTGTATTCGTTGCAAATGCACAAATGAATTTCGAATATATTTCGTTATTTTTCAAAGACAAAGTTCACAAGATGTTTGCGGTGCTAGAACTCAGTGCAGAAATTATGATATGAAAGGCAAATAATTGCAAACCAAATGAAATAACATTTAGACCGAGATAAGGCAAAGTTTTAATCTCTATGTTGCAATTAAAAGGAAATCCAGATGGAGAGCAAAGGCGAAGCCGCCGCACTATTCAATTTAATTCCAACTCAAAATTTTGCGGCATTTAAAGTGCAAATGAAACGAAATTAGCGCCCGGAGAGAGGGCTGAAAGGGGGTTGGGGGGAGACAAATGAAAAGGCATTTAAAATGTCAACACGACCGCAACATCGTGTGCGAAATGGTCAGAAAGGTGTGTGTCTGTGTGTGTGTGTGAGCGGGGATAACTAAGGGCGAGTGTGTGTGAGTGCGAGTGTGTCTCCTATGGCAGCAACAACGACTTTTGCGGTTGCACAAAAGTAAACCAAAGTGACACAGAGTCAAAGGTGAGGGCTAAACGGGTTTTTGGGGTTCGGGGCCCTCAGAACGCTTAAATGCTTGACCACGAAAAGGCCATTAGGAAATGGTCGGCCCAATGTACGAGTATGAGTGTGCCTCTCTGTGTGTGTGTATAAGGTCCTGCAGAAGCCATCCCTGTTGGCAGTTGGAAATTAGGCAAAAGCCAACCCCAGAGACAACACCGAAAAAAATATAATCAAAAAACTGAAACCACAAAACGTTTGCCAACACGTGCAAACTTTCGCAAGTTTTTCCACCAAGGATGAATGCTGAAGGTGTTTTTTTTTTGTTGGCCCTCCTCGTCAAAGGAATGATGTGTAATCCACTCTGCGTTCGTCTTCAAACTTTAATGAGAAAAAAGTTAAATATTTTATAGAAATACAAATGTCACACTCGCACTGAGTAGGGACGGTCCTCTTGAATGACACCGTTTTGGGAATATCCTCTTGCACCGAAACGAAACCACTTTAATAGAATGTAATTTGCAGTTGCTCTGGGGCAGGGATCTCCGACAGAGTCACGCTCTGATTTCCACCTCTAACAATGCTCCGGTGCCTTTGTGCTCCCGTATTCACGGGCATATAATCTTTTTGCCGCATTGCCGTTGAATGTGTAATAAAGCACATGACTTTGGTCTTTTATGGTTTGGCCGTGGTAAATTTGGCCGCAACTCACCTTGAAGCCCCGGAACAATGACCAAGGAGAACGAGTCCCGTGTCCTGCTGCTGCTGCTGCTGCTGCTACTGTTTCTCCACTGATGTGGATGCGGATCCTGGTGCTCAGCCAACGACAACAATGTGCAACAATTAAATGTCAAACAGAAGCTTTTGATGGACGCTTAAAATCACTGCATCTGTCAGCTGACACCGACGAGCAGGAGCTGGAGCAGGAGCCGGAGCCGGAGCTCCCTTTTGCGGTGACTCGGGGGGGAGGAAGGAGCAGCAGGATGTGGAATACAAGTCACGGAACGGTCACAAGCCTGCACACACACACACACACACAACCACCCACATGCTCACAAAGAGCCACACATGATGGCCCAGGACCAGGTGCTCATAGCGTTTAAAATGTACACCCATAAACAAAAGTGCAAACAAAGCCATAAACAAGAGGCGTGGTCAGGGGGGGCTGAGGGGGAGACGAGGGGGGCCCAGGTGGGTGAAGGTAGTTTGAAGAGCTGGGCAACTTTCACCCCGTCCGTGGGCTCGGATCCTTTTGCCAGGACCCGCCGATGTCGTTGTTAGTTCTACATGCCTGCCTGTCGGCATTGGACACTGATTGAAGGGGCAGCCAAAACTAAATTTAATGCTTTAAATTAAACTTGGTTATTATTAATCCACAAAGGGGATATAATAAAGGAATTATTTAAAATTTTTTTTTATATATTGTTTCACGAATAAAGTTGTACTTTTACTTTTTGCATATTCTTTTATTGATACTTTTTGTAGGACCTATATTCAGGAATGTAAATGTTTTTGGTAAAAGCTTCTATTAGAAAAATGAATTAAACAAAATCATATACAAATTAATTGTGACAATTTGAATAGTCAAATTTTATTTTAAAAATTAAGAATCAAAAGATTCTTAGAATTCAACGTTTTAATTCAAATACAATATACTTGGCTTTCAAAAAATAAACGTTATTAATGTTAATCGAATCACAATATTTTGTGGCTTGTTACTATCGCTTATAAATTTTTTCAGAACCCCAAGGACACTGTTCTCGCATACATCGCTGGCAGCCAGCGAGCGAGCGACATTGAATGTTTGAGGGGACACCCGTGTTAACCCCTTCCAGGCACGCCCCTGCCATTCCCTTCCGGTCGCTGGTCGCAATTCAGCTTCGCTCCGTTCTGTACCCAGTTTGTTAGCTTTGCTTTGTGACGGGCTTCTTTTGCCGCTTGGCAGCATCACATCACATCACATTGGGGGGTGGCCAGATTCTGGACCAGGAGCAGGAGCAGAAGCAGGAGCATGAGCTGGAGCAGGAGTTGGAGCTAGGTCAGGATCTAGAGGAGGAGCAGTCGAAGGCAAAGGGCCTGTCAGCGTTTTCTGCGTTGCGCTTTGTTTTTAATACGTGTACGTGGTGGCATCGTTTATTATTATATTTTGTGTGTTGCCATCGGAGGGACCGGGCGGACAGCACTGCGTATACGTAATTTCCAATGCAGGCTGTCAGCACACACAGCGGGTGGGTGTATGTGGATCTGTATATAACCCATGGGTCCATGTCACGCACACATTAGAAGGTAAACACGCGTTCCGCCACACGATGCATAAACATTTGGACATTCCATTCGCCTCAGCCAAGGTCCTGCGGATGGTCCTGCGTGTGCGTAGCATCGTTGGGTTACGAACTAAATTAAATTTTTACATCAACATTTGCGCTTCATTAGAGTGGGGAAAATGGCCGGGAAGGCGGTGGGGAAGGATTGGCGGGATGTGTGTGTGTGGGACAATGCCAAGTGTTGCTCGAACGAGCCACTCGAGTGCTTCCAGCCCGGTGGGAATGGATTGGGCCAGCTAAGCAGTCCCAGGCCCCAGACAAATGAGTTGCGAGTGTTATTGGTGCGGGAAAATGGCAAAGCAAACTCACTAAATTAGCCCAGGGCCTTCCGGCCGGGAGGGGAGGATAATGGGGGAAAGGACGATGCGGAGTCGGCCAGACAGAATGTTCAAGTTATCGCAGGCATAACGATTGAATTGATGGACTAGTGGAAATGATAGTCGACCGGATAATTGGATAGAGTGGGTCTCGGGCAATGCCAGGAAAGAATATCAGGTGGCTCGGTATATTAACCAATAGAGTTGATTTCATTTCACTTTCATACTGTTACAGATGCGGGGATTCCGAGTACGTGATTATTTACCAAATGAATCGTTCTCTTCCTACCAATCGAATAAATTTCTGCAATTTCTCGTGAATGAGAATCTGATATATATGTATTCCTGCATTTGATTGATTGAAATTTCATTTCATACCAAATAAACACTGCACATTTTGTTGCAAAGAAGACTCACATTGTTCAATTAATAAAACAAATAACACTCTGGATAGTCTAGTCTAGTTTAGCATAGATTCCTCGTCCAGTTCGTCTACACTTTTCACCTGGACCTCCGGCATGCAGCACACCTTCCGCTTGTTGATGCACGTCGTCCGTTCGCGACTCTGGAAGTCCTGTTCGCAGTTCCAGAACTCTCGACAGGATCCGCCCATTAGGTAACAGCTCGCCAAATCTGCTGGGAAAACCCGGTTAGGGAGTGCCTAACTTATTTGGGATACTTTTAGCTTACGGGTCTTTTTCTGATAAATGATGGTGAAGTATCCACCGACGGCCAGCAAGATGGCGCAGAGGATTAGCATTGCTACCATACAGGGCCACTGGCTAGGCATCTTTCCGTTGGATGAATGGCGACCATCCGCGGTCTGTTTATCCCTTAGCAAACTTTTTGATTATGGGCCGAGCAATTGTGTTCCAAAATATATTTAAATTTACAGCCGAATTGAAGGATATCTCGTTGCTAGTGGAAACTAAAGGGGAAGTTAACACAAAGAGCTCGGCAACGATTATGCTCCGAAGTGCCACGCCCTCCGGCAGCGGCACGCCTACACCATCATCATCGTCCATCATCCAGTTAAGTGAGTAAGTAAATTATTATGATAATGCGCTCTCGGAGAATGAAGTGCAGTCTATGGGCAATGTTAAATTGAAACTTCTTAATTAAAAACTTGCTGCATAAAAACGGGCAGCAGAATCGAGCAGAAGCTACACTGCAAGAAATATCAAGGTCTTTATTTTAAGAAAAAATTAAGTTTACTTTAAATACATATATTTGTGCTCGAAGGAATCCAGAAACAGAATTTTCAGTTTGTATACATCATTGGTACAAAAATTCAACATTTTTATTTATAATTATTTATTTCTTTGGCTCATTTGTTAAACTATGATCATATACAATTTTTGTTAATTTAAAAAGTATATAAAAAAGGAAATTCTGATTACATTTTCCGAAGTTTAAGTGAATGCTTTTCCGGGATAATATTTTGTCTCCCCCCCAAGAGTGTCGTAAATTGTATTTAGATTTGCAGTAATCCCTATTTTTAATTTCAAGTGTAGGGGCTCTGCGGGGGTTGTTGGGAGGGGCTGGGGAGAGGGACACCTCCGTTGCCTGGAAATCAGTGTGAAGCAAAATAAACCGCTTAAGGACTTGCGACTTTGCTGCGCGTTGGAAATAACAAGAAAACTGCCCTCCAGTCAGAGTCGGCTCATGTTTGTTGGTGCTCCAGAGGGGGGTTGTGGGGGGAAGGAGGATGCCAAAGTGCGGACAAGGGAGGAGGGGGCGTGGTCCAGCGGAAGCGACCGGCGGATGTGCTTGGTCAGGCCGTTGGACCATTGGCCAGTTAGATGCCCAACGTACAGTGGGAAAAAATTCAATTAAAAGCAACAGCACGTAACTGAAACTTTTCTTTTTTCCTCTCTCGTTTTTGCAAGTTTTGTATCTTTTCACCGTCAGCCCCTCGATTTCTCGGTGTGTGTGTGTCTGTGTGTGTGTGTGCGAGTGGGTTTTTCTTCGAGGGAAAAGCGGAAGGAGAAGAGTTGCCCCAGAGCACTCTGAGTTATAAGTTGGTGCCAGCTGTCAGTTGTGCCTGCCTTGAAAGTTGCATGTTGGCTCCCCTTTTATTCCCAGCATTTTGTTCTCCCATTTTTTTTTTTTTGCCTCACGATGCTGCAGCTGAAAATTGAAGATATCAGTTGTGGCTAGTCAAAGGCATGTCAAACAAAATAGAGAGGAAAAATGCTGGGAAAACTTTCATATTTTTGCGCTTGAATGGACAGTGACTTCACCATTTGTGCTGCCCACGAACAATGTATTCGCTCTATGCCAAACTTACCATTTAATCAAGTTATCCACTTGCTACGTTCTCTCGGATCTGAAATGTATCTGCCTAATGCAGGCCGATTCGCACATTACGTATTCGCAGTGTGGCCCGGCCTGGCGTGGCTTGGAATGACGTCACCAGAATCAGGTCAAGTAAAGAGGGGAATCTGTAGGCTGGGGCATACAAATTATGTTGGAGCAGCAAAAATGGCAACTCACTGTGGAATATTTTGGGCCACCCTTCTCTCGATTTGCTCGGTCTCTCTCTATCTATCTCTCGCTCCCTCTCTCTCTCCTGCTCTTTGGGCCAAACTCACCTTGAGCTTGGGCCTGGGCTTGGGCTTGGGCCGGAGCTCCTTGAGGGTCCTTTCTTTGCTATGGGTGTGCTACTTAATGGCCATTCATTCAAACACCAACACTACTACAGCCCGAGTGCTAAGACCCCCCGCAAAGTTCATTTTCGTTTTTGACATTTTTCAATTTTTGTTTGCCTTATTTTGGCCTGCTGTGTGTGTGTTTCGTGTTTTGTGTTTTTCAGGGTGAGAGGTGAGGGGTGCGGGGTGAGGGGGTAAATTAAATTCAGATTATGCGGCTGGCAGAGGCTCTTAACTAGATGAAATGAGATGAGAACGAATAGCCACGCCATCCCCACGCCACCATTCGAAAGCATTCGGTTCCGGCAAAGCGGAGTAAAAAGGAAAAGTGACTGGCATTTATTTTCCATATATTGATTGCTTTTTAATGGATATTCTGCTCTTACTTAGCCGGCGGCATAAGGTGGCCGTGTCCGTTTGTTAGCCAGCTTCCACTTTCAGGGAGCATTAATTTTATTTACATAGTTAAATGGTTCAATTGTTTGGCTGTTGATTTAGTGCTGGAATTTCAGACAGTGAAATTAATTGTTTGATTTGTGGCGGCACTGGGCCCTGTATTTCTTGTTGTTTTTTGTTGTCGTTGTTGTTTTTTTTGTCAAGCCTGGTTGCCATCTATGTAGGTCACTTTACCCCCTACCCCCTCCCCGCCACCACAAACTCCCTGGCCCTCTCCGTTGTGTTGTGTCCCCGGTGATTTACAGTTTTATTTGCACAGTTTATAAATAAAACTGTCAAGTGAGAGACGCCGTTCACTGACGTTGGCAGCTGCTCATCTAATGGCATTTTCCCATGCCTGTTTAAAAACGTCACCCATTTTGTGCTGCCACCCGCACCACAGCCATTTGTTATGCTGCAGGGAAGCCTGGGTTCCCTGCCCCCGATTTTAGTCCAGTCAGTCAGTCAGTCCGTCAGTGCGTCAGTCACTAGTCTAGTCAATCAGTTGGAACGTCAATCAAGCTGAATAAAGCCAAAGTTACTGCGTTGAGCTTAGCGCAGCAGGTAACTAGCTGTAACTAACTGAGTGGAACAAAGCAAATCAACCTGCCAGGCGCACAACATTTCCTGGGATAACTTTAAGGCAAAACGAATCTATATTTTCACCTAACACAAATATTATTATAAAATTCGTGGGAGAATCATTTATACGCATTCGGGTACACTCTATCATTTAAATAGTGAAAAATTTGTATTCAATTTATGACATATTATTTAACTATTGTCATGCTTATAGTTAATCCAATGAAGTACTTTTTTAAATAATTGTTTATAAGCACCAGAGGCATCATTTAAAATGAACCCTAAATATATTTTAAACATAATTGTTGCAGCTTTTTAGCATTAGCTTTATGTGAGATATATACTTTATTTTTTTTTTAATTTGTTGTACAATGTTGTACATTTTCAATATGGTATATTAACTTGTGATATTTAATATGGAGTTTATTTTCGTTTCTCGTTCTTCGTTCTTCTCTTTTTACTCCATAATATATGAGCTTTAAAAGTAATTTTACTTGTTATAGACTTTCCCAAAAAGGTTAATGGATATAAATTTTAATTGTTTTATACCAAACTTCACCTGCTGAACCCGTAACCTTTGCGAATAAACGACATACCCCTCGGCCTGCAGGGCATAACAATAACAAATCCATATACACACAGCCAGTTCGGGCAGCATTAAAAAATTCACCACGCTCCGCTCTTTGGGCCCACAACTCTTTGCTGCTGCTGATGCTGCTGCTTTCTCCGCCTTTCCCTGGCTTTCTCTTTCTCTTACGGCTAGGAGAGCGGCCCAGCCTCTCTCTCTCTCTCTCTCTTACGCATAGACATGGCAACAACAAGCGGCGGCTTTCATCTTTTTTTTAGCACACGCGCCCGACTTGCCCCAAAAGCAACGCCGCACCGCATTCCCATCTCAGCCCTGTGCTGCTGCTTTGCTCTGTTCTGTACTGTTCTGTTCTGTTCGGTTCGGTTCGGTTCAGTTCAGTTCCCCTTGGTCGCCTGTCGACTGTCAAATCAATTTGTCAGAAATCACTGACAGCTGCTTACAGCCAAAATACACGCATACACACACTCCCAACCACTCCCACATACGAGGACATGGGTGGCCATCAGAATCGTCATTCGCCTTCTGAAGAGTTGTCATGCCACAAGCAACAATCCCGAAAAAAGAATCAGAATCATCTTTCAGTAAAGCTTCCCAACGAAATGATACCTACTTATTCGTTCCATCTAACGAAATTAATTAGTTATAATCAATTTAACAACAAATTTACACAATCGACATTGGTATTACCAAGTTAAATTTCATACTAATTAAATAGTTTCAAAAGCATAGGCATACATTAACATATTATTCTATAGATTAATAAAAATTAAGAAAAGACTAATTGTTTTCCAATTATTTTTATTTTAAAAAATAAGCTTAAGAATTAGTACCCTTACCGAAAATAGCAAACAGATATATATATATTATCCTCAGAGTACAGATATATTAGTATGAGGTTTATTGTAATGTGTAATATAATTTACTAATTTAATGATTTAAATTTGCTTGAGGAAACAACATTTAAAGTTTATAATTAATCAGACATAATCGTTTAAAGTTATTTCAGCCTCATTACATGTTTACCGCATTTATTTAAATTGTTAAAATTATTTTGGTAGGGCTATTAAAAATAAATTGTAAGTAAGTACTAATATACGTACCAAATCGTGCTGTGAATTTTCGTACAGTTCTTTAGCAAAAAAATTCTCTTTAAAAATACAATTTTTGTTGAATAATTTAAGTAAATTTGCATATAGTGTAATTACCAACAATATATTTTCCAAACTATTATACCCCTTATCCTCTTGCGACTGAGAGGTATCCAAATAACGACAAATTCCAAACAAGAATTGATAATAGTATGGGCGATGGCATCGTTGGGAAAAAATTGCCTAGGGTGTAAATTATTGCGCATATTTTCATTTCTTCTCAAATTGCTTTGCAGATTGCCAGCATTTGAAAATTGTCTACGGCATCCTCCAAACGCTTTTGACATTTACAACTCATTTTTGTTGTTGTTCTTGCGATTTGCACCCGAAACCGAAAAAAAAATCTCGACGCACGAAAGTTTTCAAGTTCGACTCTGACAGACAAGCGGCTTTTGTTTGCATGCCACACACACACACACACACACACACACACAAACACACACACACACACACACACCAATACACAAGCGCCCAGAAGCACATCAACAGACGGTTGGGAAGTTGTGCGCTGCGAGGCGTATACGTAATTTAACAGACAATGCCAAAGCGAAGACGAAAGCCCGATGCGAAAGAAAGGCGCTTGGCCAAACAAAACAACGGAAAAAGGTGGATAAAAAACAGGGAAAGGTCTTTGACTGAGGCGGTTCGAGATGCTCTAGCTTACGGAAAGGTTCAGATAGTTTGAACGCGACTTTTGCGATATCCGCCAAGGAAGCGTCATCCTTTGAGGTGACTCATGTGAATGATTTTCAATCTCTCGGGGTAGCTATGCTAGGGGAAGTTTGCTGAGAATTTTCCATAAAAATAGAACAAAGATATCATTTAGCAGGGAGGCAATTCAATTAAAAATTAAATCTGGGCTTTGTGTGAATATAATTATAATAATAATTGTATGAATGTATATTTACATGTAAATTATATTTTTGGAATATTCAAGGTTTGACTTTTTCAAAACACAAAATTAAAAAGTTTCGAATTGTATGGTACAAGCAATCTTGGTATACATAAGAAGTCCAAATATTTGGCCAAGATTTTCAACATTTCCCGCAGAGTAGAACGGGGGGTGAAAACAGGAACCGTAACAAAAGGGGTTGATTATGCTAAACCAAGGCAAAGACGACGCATCGGAGCTGTCTCTGTGGAATGGTAAATAATGAAGAGATTCTGGCCTGACTTCAGTATTTTGTCTGTGAACAAGCATAGGTTATGCCAACAATTAAACCAAATTGAATGTTACAGAAATACAATGCTACAATAAATAAACTTTCGGCTCGACCCGAAAGTTAAGTCAAGTATTTCCATGCAAACTTGGAAAATTACTCCACTTGAATACATTTTCCTGCG
Organism: Drosophila setifemur; assembly: GCA_021224005.1. Classification (NCBI taxonomy): domain Eukaryota; kingdom Metazoa; phylum Arthropoda; class Insecta; order Diptera; family Drosophilidae; genus Drosophila; species Drosophila setifemur. Next base: position 771,750 of record JAJJHY010010948.1, read on the forward strand.
CCGAGCCCAAGGGAATCCGAACTTCGTTCATCAGTTTCCCGGCCATTGTTTCGATTTTTTTCGGCTTTTTGTGTCGTTTTTTTGTTTTTTATTATTTTGGCATGCCAGTAGCAAAGGCAGCAACAATCAGTAAGGAGAATCAGTAAGCAGCATGTTACTGCTGTTGCTTTTTATTTATTTTCCGTTTGTAATCTCTACCCCTTTTTTGTTCTCGCTGCCTGTCGGCTTTCTTTTCCCAACTGTGCAGTTTTTTGTGCTGTATTTCCGCAGTATTTGCTGCTGTTGTTGTTATTTGGTGTGTTTGACCAACTACAACATACAAGCTCATAAATAAGTAGGCAAAGGCCCATGGGCGGCCGGCGGGGGGGTTGCAAAAGGGGAAGAGGGGTTTGCTGGGGAGCGGCAGTCTTGTGACTGAAAATGAAAAATGGATTTCTGTGTCAGTTGGTTGCCATAATTTCAGCTTGCTTCGCTTTCGGCTTTATCCCCCTGCCACGCCCCCCCTTTCCCCACTTTCCCATTCATTTGCTTTGGCTGCTTTGACGCGCATTCATCATTTGGCATTCAGTTCGTTTTCGTTTTCGGTTTGGGTTTTGTTGTCGGTTTTCAGTTTTCAGTTATCATTTTTCAGTTTTCAGTTTTTGGTCCGCCCATCCGCCCTGCTCCGTTTGATTCCTGGCTGTCTGCTGGCGTCCGTTTATTTAATTAATTATTTTAAAGATTCCCTCGTCCTTTTGGCTCGCATTTAATTAATTTATCAAAAGTGCAAATGAAAATTGGTTTCCTCGGCTCTTCGCTTTTGTCGATGCCCTTCTGGACCCTACTCGACGACGACGACGACGACGGACTGTCTGTCCCTTTTCGTTTATGCTTGTTTAATATTTTATTTTTATTTTAAATAAAACAAACTTTAAATTAGCCCGAGAGCGCCGGAGAGCGTCCGATCCCCTTGTGCATAAGTGGGGTTAAGCTGCGTGGCGGTGGGTTAAGCCAAGGCCAAAGTTGCGGCAGAAAAAGTTTGCCGGGCTCTCTTCGTTCCCTTTTTTTTTTTTTTTACTCGTAATTTTATATACATTTTTCGTTTCGGTTTTGTTTTGCTTGGCCCCCGCCATCCGGCTGGTTGTCCCTGCTAATGCTGATAGGTCTAATAACTCCCTGGGATGCTGTAATCCTTTGGGCTGTCTTGTCCGTGCCCGCATCCTCGCCGTGTTGGATGTTGGCTCTAATGGACACAGCGAGTCACGTAAATGAGCCCGATGATTATGAGTCGGTGATGATAATGACGATAATGATGCTTATGGCTGGCTACGTGTTAATTTCTGTGACAGCGCGACCAAAACTTTTGCACTTTACCCCCGCACAGCGCCGAAGACAAAATCCGACCTATCTGGCGTATGCGTAATATTCAATGAACAGCTGTCTGCCAAATTCGGCTGCATTAAATATTAATTTGTGCAGCATTTTCGGCCGGTTTCGCCCACTTTGCATATTGTCCGCACATCCGTTTTCCCAAAAACGGAAATTAGTTACAGAAGTTATAATTAAATTCCTTTGGCTACATGTGAGTTTCGTCCTGCTCCCCCTTCCCGGCTGCTTGTCCTCGGTGTGTGCCTGCAGCAAACTGAGCTTGTAAACAGGCCTGGGGATCTGTGTCCTAGGTTCTGTGTCCTGTGTCCTGCGTCCTGGAGTCCTCGGTCCGGACAACATTTGCCAGCCGCTGCCATAGACATCACTTGAGTGCACAGCCAGGAGCTGGCGGGGAATGAGTTGAGTGGAGAGTCAGGGGTTAAGAGTTAGCCAGGATGTCCTGGCAATCGAAAGGGGCGTCTTAATTAGAAACAATTTGGTCTGACTGATTGTCGGTGGTATGAGTTCGTGAGTTGCCTGTGGACCCCGAAGTTACCTGCAACGTTGGTAACACGCACTGCTGACTTTTGATCATTAGTTAGTGGCCCATTCGACAAGTGGACCTGGTGGCACTCGTTTAGAGATAAAAAGGCTTAGTACGTCTGCTCTAAAAAGGACTTCGTCTGGATGGCGTTTTATCAAAGTAAGTGGTTTGTTATAAAAAAAGTACAACATTTTGAAAAAGGCCATTTTCATTTCCACAAAAGATGACCCAATATTTATTTACTTTACTTCTTTAAATATTTTTGTTGAAATATTCTCTCTAAAAGTAGTTTTTGCTACTTGAGAACAGTAAAATGACTATTTTGTTTTAACTTTTAAATACAGATTTTATTGTTTTAAAAACGGACAGAGAAGGTACCGGGAATTCCATTTACCACATGGTATGTTGGCTTGGAGATAACTCGCAATTCGAAAACCTAATGTTGTTCAAATTGCGTCCTTCCTCAGAGGCCCCAGTGTCATAAATTTGCAACATCGAGAACATTTTATGGAACCGCAAATTTAGGCTGAAGAGCTCTCCGGGGAATGCCGTGGGTGTGGGTTTGGGTGCCACACCCCATCGTACACATCGCAGACATCCCTTCGAATGTATCTATTATTTCATTTCGATCATTGCCGCCAACTGGTTGTCGATTATTGAAATTGATTTGCACAATTGAACGCGGTGGCGAGGACGCACATAAATCACACATGCATCAATTATGGAACGCCAGTCGTCAACGTAGCTGTGCATCAATATTTGATGCCGCAAAAAAAAAAGAAACAGACAGTGCCCCAGTCGACACAGGGGCGTGTCGGGACGCCTTCAACCCCGACCGGAGTAGCTAACTTCAGCTGGGAGTGGAAATAGAAGTGGAACCAAGACTGGCGATTACAATACTCGCTTGCGATTCGCGCTCCGTTGCTCCGATCAATTATGCAAATGGGATTGAGGCGGGGATGAGGGACAGATGGCATATTCAATAATAAAGTGTCGCCGATGACGACGTCCCAGCACGCATGCCACAGCATTTATTACAAGTATTGCGTACGTTTGCCAAAGTGTGTGCCCTTTTTTTCCAGTGGGAGGTGCACCACCATCAGCTCCACCACCAGCAACAGCAATTGTCTGCCACCAAAAAAAAATGAAGCGAGTTGGAAGGGTAAGAGAGAAAAACAGCTGGGGCGTATACGTAATGCGAGGTCAGAGACCATGTGATGTTGTAAGTGGAGTAACTCGATTGAAGTCTTGCCGTTTTTTTGTGTTTCTTCGGGACTTTTCGGTATGCTGCTGGGGCCAGAGGATTGAGACTTTGGGAAATGGGATTTGGAGCTGGCAGCGCATTTCCATAGAGTCATAATTGGATATGCTGCTGGAGCCAGTCCGGCATTACGAATTCATGGCCCGGCATTTGGCGTACTCAGCCCATTTGTTATGGGGCCCCATAATTAGCTTGTCCGGTTTCAATATTTATCCCATATCCCGTATCCGTTTCCGCATCTCGGGTCCAGTAAACACTTGCCCCCGGCCGCCATTAACACATTTTCGCCGGGGCCAGTCCTCGAGTCCTTGAGTCCCACCCGAAAAGGAAAAACTGACCCGTCCAAAGACAATAAAGTTCAATATTAATGCACCCTTTGACTCTGGGTCATCCCCGAAGGATGAGTTGCCGAATCAAGCGCCATAAAAGCAAGACAAACAGGCTACTTAAAATAAGACCTCCCGGAAAAAAAAAACATTTTTAATGATCTGTCATAAAGGAGCAGGACCGAAAATTGAGCGCCGTCCACATAAAATGGAATTTATTAGCATTGCATACTTTTGAGGGCAATCATGTAACCACGGGTAACCCGGGAAAACTGTTGCTCCCGTTCCGGAATCGGAATCGCAATCGGACTCCTGACACCCAACAACTTAACTCCGCTGAACTCGAGGCGACAGGACACCAAATCCTTTAAGCACTTGTGCACTGTGGCGCCGCCGAATGTCTGCCCCTCTGTTTGTGTTAGTGTTTGTGTGTGTGTGCGAGCGCGTTGCGGCAATTAATTCCAAAATCACAATAGCCATAAAGATGATGATGCGACTACAATTTGAATGCCCGGCCTCTGGTTGCCCGATTTCCCGATTTGCCGAATTCCCCGATCCCTATCCCGCTCCACTCCGCTCCCGTTCCCTCTAACGCTGTCAAAGGCAGGACCAAATTGACAACAATGGCGACAAGCAGCGCCCGTAATAAGTAGTTCGGCTGCTGTGACAGAGTCCCTTTGTCCCCCCATCGTTCCCCTTGCCCCTTGTCACCCCTCAGGGGTGGTGGCCATTAAATCAACGCAGGACATGCCTGGCAGGACATCGCTGCGCCTATTGCCGCACACAATATATCAAAGTTTATGTTGATTTGAGTGGCGCAGCAAACTTTTCGCCCCGAAACGAAAATACAACAAAAAAAAAAAACAAAATAAAAACACACCGCCCAGTTTTCTGGGGAGGGGGGGACCGCATTTCGTGTTATTGTCTCCTTTTATTGATTTATTTGGTCTGGTGTCCTCTTCCTGCCGCATTTTCCTTCCTTTTTTTATCATTTGCCATTTTATTTGTGTGCTTATTTTTGATTAGATTTATTTATTTTTATTCTCGCCAAGCCCGGCGTCGCTGGCGTCGTCGATGAAATTTAATAATTCCACTTAATGCAATAATAATTTCGTCGCCTTTTGTTGCCGGCTTTCCCCAACCCCCAACCCAACCAAAACCGAAACCAGAATCCAAATCCTCGAATCCGATGCTGGGGCCATCGCCATCGCCATCGTTGTCGTCATCATTTTTGTGGCCAGCGCATAATTTGTGCGAAATTTGTCAGATTGCGAGCTCTTAAGGCTGAGTAATATGCCAGCCGAGGGGATGGATGGCGGGTGGAGGAGGAAGTGGAAGTGGACGAGGACGAGGACGAGGACGTGGACGGGTGCTGTATAGTATATGAACTTTTCGGGATGGGGGAGTCATTTGTAATATGTTTTATTTGACTTGCGGCAGCTGCTTCTCTCTCTCAATGAAGGCTAAGTAATTGAAGCACCAAACTCCCAGCGGAGAGCCAGCTGATTACAATTAGTTGGGGGCCAGGACAGGACGGGCGTGTTTCGGTAAATTGTTGCCAGCCTGGGAAAATCCACGCCAAATGAGTGGCAAACTGTCGGGGATTGACGCCAATTGGGAGTTGGCAGTTATTCGCCGTTTATGCTTGTTACCTATAAAAACACGCACCTGACAACTCACTTTAATGTATGTCAAACCTCAGCACTTGGCAACCAACCGGCTGGAGCTAAAAAAGAAACAAAACCGAAAACAAAAACAAAAACAAATACAAAAAAACACGATTAAGAATGGCAGAGAATTCCAGCGGCCTCTTTTTGACATTTTGAGTGACATTATTTGTGTCAACAATAAAACACTCAAGCATCCACAGCATCCACAGCGAGATGAAGAAGGTGAGCGACTCAGAATGGGAGGAAAAGAGTCTCTACATTCGGAAAAATATTTAGATTTAATGTTAGACATGATTAAACTATTTGCAAGTGCTTAAGAACTTGATTTATTTATACTGAAATATTGAATATATTTAGTTTTCTTCTAAAATTGTTTGGAAAATAAATTGAATGTTCCTTTACTTGTATGTAAATCAATAAATAATAACCTAATAATTAGTTAGCTTACTAATTTTGCTTATGTTTTTGAAAAAACAAATACCTAAGCCTTGCAATTTAAGAACATTTCTTTGCGTTACCTAGAGGAAACCATACAAACTGGAATTAGTTAAACCCCCTTTAAATTGGTAACATAATATTTGCCTAAACATTTTCCTTCTTAACTCCAGTAATTCCTATTTGAAAATCGTTAACTTTTTCGATCGGTGTATTCAAGGGGCTGGAAGCAAATAAGCACAAGTACAAAGTGGAAAGTGAAAATAAGCAGCAGAAGAAACTCGAGCCCGAACTCAAACTCAAACCAAGGCCATCGCAATTTAAAATTCAATAAAACTTCAATCAACGTTTAAAAATGTGTGTATGGGTGCAGCGGTGTGCGTGCGCGAGTGTGTGTGTATGGGTGGGTGTGTGTGAGTGCGGCAAGTGGCAAGACAGCGCCCAGCAATTTAAACAAATTGAAAGCAAGCGCAAATAAAAAACAGTTTGTTGCCACTTTTCACATCAATTACGCACTTCAGCCAAAATAGACGACGGGGATGAGGACGAGACGAAGGCGAAGGCGAAGATGAAGGCGAAGAAGGAGGAGAAGAGAGAGCCCAGCAACGAAGGAGAAGACGAAGAATGAGTCCTTCGACCCCACCACCTAGCCCAGCCCCAGATCCAGCCCCAACCCAGCGCCACCCCGCAATCTCTTCGGCTGCTGCTTCTAGTACAAAAATAACACTTGAAACTAAACGCGCATTCAGGCAACGCCTCTGCCACCGTCGACGTCCGACGCCGACGTCGCTGCCCGCGTCGCAGTTGCCGTGCCACACCCACCAACAACAATTTTCGCCTGCGTACACGGGGCGTATACGTATTTTTGTAGCTTCCCATGCGCCAGCTGCCAGTTCGTGGTCCTTTTTGCCTATGACCAGCGGGGGAAGCGGTGGGAGTGGTAAACAAGGGGGCGGGGATGGGGTAGATNNAAGGGGGGTTGGGGATGGGGTGGGGTGGGGTTGGTTTGGTTGGGAAGTCTCCAATTGCCACCCACCCACAATTTGAATATGTGCCGCTTTGTGCGTGTGCGAGTGCAAGTGTGTGTTTGTCTATGTTTTCCTTTCGCAAAAAGCGAAAGTAAATGTTTGAAAATCGTAAGGAAGGAAAAATCAAGTAAGCATCAGTGCAAAAAGTAAAATATCCAGGGGGGATGACGAAGCTTTGATGCTCTGAGAGGATTTCGAAAGGAATGGAATCCGGTGCGAAAGGAAATCAGGACAAATAGCTGCAAACACCGGTTGCAAAAGCAACCGGATGATATGTATTTTCTTATTCAGTCTGATGATAAATCTGATAAAATGTGTCTGCTTAGATAACGTTTCTAAAGATGCAACAGCCAATTGTAACGTTTAGCAGACATTGCAGCATATATATTCTGGAAACTATACAAATTGTAATTACCTCTTCACTTAATGTGAGAAATTCGGAAACAAATGGAAATAAAATGCTGCTTTAATTTGGCAACCTTAAATTCTTTATGTAAATGTTTTTTTTTTAACTCTTGTTAAAAGTTATGAAAGGAAGTCATGTATATATTTTGTCAAATAACGAACCTGGCAAAACCCACCGTACCCGAATCCATATACCCCATAAAATCCATGGCGATGTCTTTAAAGAATTCTCAGAACCAGGCAGTATAAACAGCAATCTTCAAGTTTGTGCCATGTTTTCCCTGGAGAATTTCGGGAAACGCCTCATACCCTTCTACGCAGGGTATCGCGGATGGGGGAAAAAAAAGAAATGCTGGCAAGCTTTTTATTGCGCGTGATAACAAGCGGGGAGGCTGGTGGCCGGAATTGTCCTAAGGTGCCGAAGGACGAACGGAAGGAGCGGGGCGGTGCTACCAGAGCGGTACGGAGGATTGAGAAATCGGGGGGAACTGGAAATTGGTGGGACTCTGGTGTCTGGGCAGTGTGCTGTTTGATGTTATTATAGATGACGATGACGATGATGGCAATGGCGTTGGCGGTGACGACAGCGCGCTTTACACACACACACACACACAGAAACACACACAAACACACTCACACCGAAAAAACACCCAGCAATGATGATTCTCCCCTGTCCTTGCCACCCTCTAGTATCCCGCCTCCTTTTCGCTGAGAAGGCTGCCAATCAAAGTCGCCACGGCAAATGTCTTGTTCTTTGGTTCTTTGGCATGTTCAGGTTGTCAAGGCTCCTCAAGTACATGCGTGTGTGTCTAAGTCTGTGCCTGTGTCTGTGTCCGTGTCCCTCTGTCTGTGTGTGTGTGTTCTGTTCGTTTGACAGCCATTACTTAGTTGCCTAGGTGTTGCTGTCGCCATTGACAATGATTTGCTTTGGCTTAAAGCTGCCCGATCTGCCAGGTATTGAATTTTCTGTCAACAGCTTCCTCCGACCAATATTGGTATATCAATTTTAGCATGTTCCTATTATGGGAATTTTGTTAGTCCACATTAAATGAATAGCTTATGGAAATCCGAAATTAACTAACAAGAAAAAATATGTCTTTAAGAAATGAATAAGAGACAAATAGATCAATTTTAAATTTCACTTTATCTAATGTGTGATAAATTCTTATTTCTTATCATGTTTTATTATATTTGTTACACTTTCATATATATAAATTAATTTGATATACCTTTAAATTAAAATTGTCTATAAATAAAATTGTATTTTCACTTCTGGCACAATTAAAGACTTAATAATAGAATAAGTTACGTTCGACAGAGTATTTCGTATGTCAATAAATAAATAATTGATTTCCTGACATTTATTGACATTGTACTTTGACTTCATAGAGAAATATATTTAAAATAAAATATAAAACAATAAAGTTCCTCAAAAAATCGATGCAAATATTGACCATTTAATCTGTCAATAAAGATTCCATTTAATGCACATAAAAATCCCTCTTTTGATTTAACAATTAAAGTTCTGTTTTGGCCAAGATTCTCCTATAAGAAAACAAAAGTAGAACTTAGCAATTCCTTTTGGGCAGTGAGCTTAAGTGAAAAAGCCAGTTAGATATTTGGTATTCATTATTTAATTCTCAGCGCGACATTTGTCAAATCTATGGGAATTACTATTTCCTGCGGATGTTCGTGGCCCTGCGCATTCTTCTTCTCGGGCACTTTGGTTTACCTGGGCTTGGCAAGAAGTCTGTTATCCTCTTTCGCGACTCCTGCTGCTCCGTCGGCTGCTGGCGCCTAACAATATGCAATAATAACAATTTACATATTCATGAGGAACCCGACCCGCAAACAACAGCAACAACACAAGGGCGCGGCGGGCAAAGGTGGGAGGGG
>JAJJHY010010948.1:780715-815081 GCA_021224005.1 Drosophila setifemur
AAGTGGAGCTGCGGCAGTTTGCATAAAGAGCAGCAGCAGAGGCCGCTTAAAAAAATCAACAACCGCCTCCGCTTTTCATCGCTTTGTAAACCCGATTGGGCAGCAGCCCTTTTGTTAAGCCGGGGCGTAACTGTAGCTGGCCAAATATTTATATTTATTCCGACCCACTCGCTTCCAGCTCCCGGCTCCTCTCCCCAAGCTCATTTATTTATTTTTCATATTTTTATGATATTTATTTTTGGGGCTGGTATTTTGTTTGCCCCGGCAGCGCAAATTTTTGCGCTTCGAATACTTTTGCGAGTTGGATTTTGAATGTTGATTGCCGGGGGAACCGGTGGTTGAGGAGGAGGAGGAGGAGGAGGAGGAGAGCAGGCCGCTTTGGCGGGGTTTATTTCGGGGGGTGGAAAAGGTTATGCTACAAGTATTATTTTTAGTTGGGACGTGGCTGGTGCTTCTGCTTCTGCTGCTGCTGCTGGGGCTGCTGTTGGGGCTGCTGCTCTTACAGTCCGCTCTTTGACAATCTCGGCAAGAACCTACCACAAAAATAAATCAAAACAAAGGCAATGAGATTTTATGTTTCCACAGAGAGAGAGAATGCGAGAGAGCAAGCGAACAGCATCCACAAGAGATTTGAGAGTCGGCGCTCTGCTCGCTCTCTGGTGTGGTACTGGGGAACTGCTAACCGAGAATCGGCAGCTGAGAACTGAGAACTGAGAGCTGAGAACTTTGAACTGAGAACTGCGAACGAGTCCGTCAGTCAGGTGCAGACAGTTGACGTGTTCGGTTGACAAAGCGGAAACGTGCACTAATTTTATTTTCAACCAAATACAACTGACACACACAGTGTCAGCGGCACAAAGAGCGAGCCAGAGGGAGCGAGCAGGACAGCGAGTGGGAGCGAGCGAGACGGAGCAACGCACCAACAACAGCCACAACAACGCCAACGGTCAAAAACAACAACAGCAAGAGCAACTGTAAAGGAGGGCCAAGAGCAGCCATGCCAGCAGCAACTAGATGAATGATAAAAAATGTGAAAATAGTTGTCAGGACGAACAGCAGAGTAAGCACAACAACACTGTCAATGCACGCGTATGAGTGAAAATCGCTGTCCGTGTGCGTGTCCGTGTCCGTGCCAGTGCCCGTGTCCGTGTCCGTGCGTGTGTGTATGTGTGTGAGAGCGAGTGCCAGTGTGTGCGAGTGTTTTGTATCTGTGGCAGTGTGAGTGCGAGTCCACATATCAGCAGCAGCAGCAGCAGCAGCAGCAGCATCAGAAGTTCAGTGGAAAAGCGCGCAGCCAAGCAGGAAAATTCAGCAGCAGCAGCAGCAGCAGCAGCAGCAGTAGCAGCATCGCAAAAAGCAGCGCAGCAGCAGCGACGCCAGCAGAAGGTAGGGCCAAAGGCATTTTCCTATTTTCCACAGCGACAGCATAACTCACCACACCCTGATCCTGCAGGAGGCAGTGCCAGCAGCTGCGCAGAGATTAACTGAGAAAGAATGGTCTGAGATTTTCCGCGAGAAGTCTGCAGAGGAAAATCCCAGAGAGAGAGTGTGATTGGGTACAGATTGGCAGAGAGAGAGAGTGAGCGAGAGAGAGCTGGGAGAGCGGCGAGAGATTAGTGCGGCTGCTGCACGTGGAGTCTGTGCAAAGCCATCCATCCTTCTAGCCATCCAAGCAAGCATCAACCATCCGCCCCGTTGGCCCGCACAAATACAAGTAGTGGGGCGCAAAAAAACATACACAAAAAGTTATGAAAGTTTGTGCCAATTGTCTTGGGTGATTTTTCATAGCCCGCTTTTTCGGGTGGGCGGCGGATTGCCCGACATTTGTGCCCAGTGGCTCTGTCCGCCCAGTAATTGCTTTAAATTGCCACAATGTGTAAACAAAAAAAAAGCTGCACTGAATTCGATTCAATTTAATTCATAAGTCCAGCTGACCTTGCTCTGGTTTTGGCTGGAATTCCGTTTTTGGGGTTGCCTCGGCAATTAGGGACATTTTTTTGTGGCTTGCGATAATGTCTTACTAAGATACTAGCCCACATTCTCGGCTAGAGAGATGCCAATAAAAATGTAGGATACTGTGTCACACGCTCCACGGGTGTGTGTGCATGTGTGTGTGTCTGTGTGTGAGTGTGCGTTTGTGTGTACGTGTAAATGACCGGAAACTGTGCTCAAGTGCTCCCTGGCAGGCGAATAGGCTACTTTCGACCAGAAGTCTCAGCGTCCTTTCTTTCGGTTCCTGGGGAAGCACTTCAATTGTCAAATTGTTCTTGTTTATTGTTGCAATAGTTGTGCTGATGGACAGGTTTGCCTTTCCTTTGCCAACAACAGCCAGTGGCTCGGCTCGAGCCAACTCAACTCGACTCGACTCGAGTCTCCTTTCACTTGTTTTTAAAGTGATTCCCGCAGACATAGTCGCTTTTTATGGGCGTCGTCCTGTCGTCTTTTTCAGTTTTTGTGCTGTTGTGCGAGTCGAGTTGGGAAGCAGAGCTAGGCAAAACGAAACAATCAACACGGAAGCAGATTCAGATTCCTCCTTGTTCTCAACTCTTCTTGTTGTTTTTATATACCTGGCTGACAGGGGTATATTGTATTCAAGGAAATGTATGTAACAGATGAAAAGAAAACTTAATATACTTAAGTGATGTAACCGATAGTAGCATACAATTTGATAATATTCATAAATTATTTATATCTAGTTTTGTGTTTCACAATGAACTTTAAATAAGTAATATTAATAAGTAGGGTTTCTTGCTCTAAAATTATTGTCATATCCAAAGACAATTACCTTAAAAGTATTTATAAAAATTCATTTCAATAAATTTGATTGGAAATTATCAATCACAGGAATCAGTCACCGAGTTTTTAATAAATTTTTGTCACATCTTCCCTTGATTTCAAATGCCAAGATATGCAACACTCGTCATTACCAGGTATCCAATAGTCCTTTCACCACCCTTTTGCATATTTCCTGCTTTGTTTGTTGTTTTTGGAGCCGTTTTGTTCCTGGCTGGGCTATGTACAAATCAGCGTGGCCTAGTGCGCTGCTTGAGGTTGACGTGCGCGGGCTTTTGTGCAGTGAAATGGGAGTTTTATGGCGGAGTGCTTTAGCTCCATCGGGTTGACATTTAAGTTGCTTCTTTCCTGTCATCCACACAGTGGAAGTGGTAGATAGTGCGAGCGAGTTAGTGCATGGGTGAGTTCAAAAGTCAGCCAAGGAAAAATGCCCTGGCTGAAGGAGTCGGAGTCGGAATCGGAGTCGGAGATAGCATATATCGCTCACATGCTCACCCATCTGTCAATTTGAAAGCCACAGCTTTTGGCAATCAATTGAATTGGTACCCCGGTCCAGCCGGAATTGCAATGCTCGCGGTTGTCGGAGCAGTGGAAAATTGAAAATTGCATTTTCCCGACCGAGCGAGGCAAATTGAAAGCTGTCAGCGTGCTGGCTCACTGATTCCACAAGTCAGAATTTCATAAACAGGACAGAACTGAAATTTCTTGCGATACTCGAACTGGCACACAGATACAGATACTGCTGCACAGATAAACGGATACTTGACGTTGGGGTAGACAAAGGCAAAAAGGCAATTATAGAAATACAGACGAGCGGCAGAGCAGCAGAGCAACAAATAATAAAAGCAAGTTGCCATAGACAATCGTAGCAACAAAACCGAGCCAAGATTGGAGGAGACGCTGCCAACGATGTTGACGACAAGTAGCTGCAAAAGTTCTGCGACGTTTTGCGCATATTAAACAAAGTTGATGACAGCGACGGCGACGCGGGCAGAGCAGCGAGCAGAGCAGCCGGCAGAGGGCAGCAAACCAAGACTGAGAATCGAGAAGTGGAGAGCTGGGACCGGAGAACCGAGAACTGAGAACCGAGAACTGAGAACTCAGACAGCGACGGCCGCAGTCGCCGTCTCATTATTTATTTGATTGCCCGCACAGCCAATGCTCGAATTACCCCCTGGGAGCAGGGGGATGCTGGGGGAAATTCGGGGAAAAGCCAGGGGGAAAACTGGGATATGGCTGAGGCTGGGGCACAGAAAAAACATAATAGTCAGAAGCATAAACGTAATTAATAAGGCAAATTAATGCAAACAATAATACAAATTCATTTTCGTGCACAAATGAAACTAAATTACAACAACGTGAGCCAAGCGAAACCCAAACCCAACCCAAACCCAACCCAATCCAACCCAACCCAACTCCACTCAACTTGGAAAGCATTCGAGAATCCAACAATAAGAGGGAAAAACATGGAAATTGAATGCTAATTTGGGTTGAGCCGAAAACTTGAATACCCTCCTGGGAGAGGCATAGTGGCTGTGGCTGGCGAATTGTATCTGCTTGTGGAAAACAGATGAAAATAATGGAAAATCTTGTTTGGTTAACATTTAACATGGAAAAGATTTTACTTTAATTGAACCTCTGTGGGAGACTCGGATTTCCAAAGAAAACTCTCTCTAACATGGGGCTTTGCTTAATTGCCTTTGATAATTGCCAATGGTGTAGAATAATATTCTTAGAACCCAAAATGGCTAATAACCAGAAATATTTCAATTTCTCAATCGGTTCAATTATTGAGTTTCCTGTAATAATCAAATTCCATTGAAATAATAAATTCTAGTTATTATATTTTCTACTCTAGTTGCACTCCAATGTAAAATAATATTCTTAGAAGCCAAACAGCTAATAACCAGAAATATATCAACTTCTCAATCGGTTCAATTATTGAGTTTCCTGTAATAATCGAATTACCTTGAAATAGTAAATTCTAGTTACCAAAATGCAATGCAAATAATGTTCGTATATATTTTCTTCTCTAGTTGCAATCTAATGTAAAATAATATCCTATCCCAGAGTAAACAAAAGACTATGTAGCTGGAGGTGAAATTTAATTAGAATTAATTTAACTAAGAATAAACTCACATACTTTACTTGCCTGGGGATTTTCAAAATGTGAAATGCTCAAAACTTGATACTTTCAGATTCAGATTATTTACCCATCTCTTAAATAGTTCGTTAATTAATTCGACTGTGGCTTGTCATAATGAATTGGATTTTGGTGTTGGGATTTCAGCTTATTATCCCGCCACAAAATGAATGGTCAAGTTATTATACCCTTTCCAATTGCCAAGAACAACAACAAAGACCAGCTAATAAGCACAGTTCGCAAAAAGCAAAAAAAAAAAGAAAAAAATACACACCCTTCCGAGCTAATACTCACACAGAGACCATCGACATCTAAACAGTTCGTCGAGCAGAAAAACGAGGAAATCTACTTAATCACGTTTAATTAAGGTGAGTTTATAAGTAGCCCAACGGCCCAACGGTGTGGGTGTGTATCTGTGTGCGGGCACAATTACTACCCAACACACACACACACACATTTACTCGTATATTTTTTGCGAATTGCTTTTATTGCCATTTTGTGGAGGAGCCAACGACGACGAATGACACAAAAGAGCCTGCCAGGTAATCACAACTACTGGCCTTAGACCGACCCCTCCACAAACACCCCCGCCCCGCCCCTATCTCAGGTTCCGTGCACATAAATGCAAATTAGGGTTAAATGTTCACGAGTGTGTATATATAGTATATGTATTTGTATATGTATATAGTATATGCTGCGCCATCCCGCATGTGTGGGGCTCAGAGGATTATAATAATAAGCAAGTGCTTAGCATAAATGGATTTATGGGCGGCACATTCATCAGGACTCAAATGTTCGTCCGAGGGCTGAACTCAACAACTCCTGGTACCCTCCTCCTCTCCCCCTCTTTAGCGCGATTGATTGCCTCAGGACCCGGCTGACTCGCCGCCGCCCTTGTGGTTTCCCTTCTTCCGCCGGTATTCCTTCTCCTTCTCGCTGAAGGGCTTCAACACGATCTCCCTCACAGCCTCGTTTTCGATGCGATGAATGTCGCCCATGCCACTCTCCTTGAAGATCTTGATCAGGCGTAGATCATCCGACGGCTGCGACATAATTGCGGTAAATCAACACTAATTTTTGGGGGGTTGTGGGCGAGGGGCGTCGGGGGGTTGAGTACTAAAACTCTGTGTTTGCTCAGTGCTTGCTTTCACTTTGATTTATGCCAGGCCAAGTTGTTGTCACTGTCACACACAGAGAGTCCTTTGCCATTCATCTCGTTCCGAAACGAGAAACGACCCCCAAACCAGAAAACTGTGCCGTGTGTTTGTTACACATTTGGTTAATTGAAAAAGCATCAAGGCCCTCATCATTAGCAAAAGCTTCGTGACTTATGCCGCTGTTGCTGTGCTGTGCCGTGCTGCTGCCACCCAGCTTTCACCCACCTTTCACCCGCCTTTCACCCAAACTAGCAGCCCGCTCAACCCCCCCGTTTATGTAATCGATGCATGTCGAACAGCAGCAACAATGCCAACAACAAGTGAATAGCGTGTGTGACACGAGCTGAAAATCGAAACGAACGAGCCAGAAAGAAAGCAGAGCACACAGCCCAGAAAAGAGGATATAGAGCATACAAGGATGTGCAGGGGGGAAGGGAGGGTATTACAGGGGCAGGGGCAGGGGCAGGAGGCAGGAGGGGAAAATGGCACAAACAAAAACCTATCAAGTTGTATGCTCGTTGATTTCAATTTGTGAATGGTTGCTGTTGTTTGGCGCCATGCATTTGCATATTGCACATACGCCCCGTTGGCCGCTCGCGAACCGGTCTTGTATGTTTTTCTAATTAAGCCCCAGCCAACAAACAAAAACAAAAAATAATTAAAAATCCCCGAAAAAAAAATAAAACGTGGAGGACACTGAAACAGATAAGCACGGAATTTGCTCTATAAATTGCGCTGTTTGCCTTTTTTTGTTTGCATTATTTTTGGGTTGATATTTTGTTGCTTTTGTTGTGTGCTCGATGCTTTGCTTTTTGCCTGGCGCTTTGCTAAAAAGTACATAAATTTCAAATAAGTCACGTTTCCGGCATAGTGCCCCAGCACGCATACAGATACAGAAAGAGAGTCCCCAACAAACAAACAATCTCACATATGTATGTATGTAGGGTTGTGTCCATGCATGGCGTCGAAAAAATTCGCTTTGTTGTGGCGTCTGAGGCCAGCGGCAAAATAACAACAAAAAAAAAAACAAAAATGTATATAAAAAATAGATAGTGGCAACCCATGAATCCGCCTTTTTAGAGAACAAAGTGGTAGTGAATCAGGCATAATATTGTTGCCTGTTTTGCTTAGTTCGACTCTCTTCCTATCTCTAGCCTTAACTTTACATTTTTAGTTTGCCGCTCTTTCAGTTCTTATTTATATTTTGGTGAAATTTTGTTGGTTTGCGAAGTAGAATAGTTAAATGTGCCTTGCGGTCGGAGTTCAATTTTAATGCTGATTTGCGGATTATTGTCAGTCAACAACAGCAGCAGGAAAACAGCAATCAAAATGACCAAGATAAGTCGGAAAATCAAGTCACATTAAATTTATTATTCAATTTTACGAAATGGGATAAGAAATTATTAATACAGTTCAGGGCAGTTATTGCCTTTTTGTGGTCGAATGCAGCTAAGCTAAACTTAAATTTATTATTATTCTATTCTATTTAAATAAAATATTTATTTTTAAAGTTCTTAAGAGCTTTTGTTGATGCGTTTTAGCAATAAAAGAAACACTAAGAAAGGGAATTAAAGAAACAAACTTTATTACAACCGAAAATGGGTTGAAAACTAACACCATAAATCTGCAATATATTTGAGTTCTTAATTTAAATAAAATTGTCAAGCAAAAAATAAGAAATTGGAACCCCGAAAACTGTCATAATGTTTGTATTTTAAGATTTTAGTGAAAGAATTTCCAAGAAGGAAGGAAATTATTTTTAGAGTTCTTAGAACTGACGACCTTCCTGACGACTTTCTCGACGGAATGCAATGTTTTTTTTTAACTGGGAAAGTTTTCAAAGAATTCCAGCACTAGCTGGCTGGCTGGTTGGCTGTCCTTTTCCGTATGTTTTCCGCTGTGTCCCGTAAAGTCACGTAAATAAACCGAGCAAATGGGGTACAAGCGCTCACATACCGACTCCCAAAGGCAATGGAATATTCCCGAGCAGCGGCAAATGACTGCTGATTTATTTGCCACATTTGTGCGCTGCCTCAGTTGGTCCTACTACTACTACTACTACTACTATTTTTTACGGCTGCACTCCACAGGCCAGTGGTGGGTCTGGTGGTTCTCCACCAATATTATACACACTTTATGTGCATATTTTTAACGACATGCTCATAGTTATGGCGTTTGTGTTGTTGTTTGCTCGTTGGTTGCTGGTTGCTGGTCGCCATTTGCCTTCACCATTTTTACGACTTGAATTTGTCGTCGTATTTTGTTTTGTTGGCTCTGGGCGGGAACTTTAATTGAATAAGTTTTAAGCGGATTTTCAAGAGCCAGACAGCTGCTGCTCGGCTGCCTCTTCCTTGGATTTCTGTTCTTGCTCTGTCTCTCTTCGTTGCTTGGTTGTACGGGGCGTATGTGTGATGCTTAATTGAAATATGCAAAACTCCAAAGCGGCGAGCTCAGCGATTTTTGCATAACAAAACCGCCACTGGCAGCAGCTGTACAAAAGGTGTTGCAATTTGATTGCAGACCCAAAAGCGAGATTTGCATTCATAATGCCAAATTGCTTGTTAATAAATTATGACTTGGGCGGGCTTAACATAATTGCCCCAGCTCAGATGGCCTGAATGCCCGGGCAAATTCTTGTCTCCTCGGTTATGCTGGTAGTTGGATTTAATTTTCAACTTTTTCGACCTGATCTGCTCTACAATTCACAACGAATATTGGGCCGGAAATCAGTCGATGGCAAAAATATGTGAGTCCCGTAAATTGATTTCTGCTGTCAATATTTTTGCAAAATTAACAAATGGAATACCGGATTCAGGTCGTTCAATAATTCAGTGAGTGCGACGGCCACGGGAGATCGATAAAAACTGTGTTTCCCCTTAAATTATGTTGTTTAATGGCTGGTAAACCATTTAATAATTACCCAGGGATTTCGCCAACGACCAGTAGATCATGGTGACTCCATCTCGGACGACGCCCGAACGGAAGTCGCACCCCTTTGCTCTGCATTTCCTCTTTCGAATTTTTACATAAAATACAAAAAAAAACTTCAACTCCTGGCGCGTGCTCCTTTGAGCACTCGCACACACACTATATAGTAGAGTATAGTGTAGTATACCTGCCGTTTCGGAGAGAGGAAACTCACGTTGAAATGTAATTTCATGGCACACAAGTTTTTAATTAAATTTCATGGCAGACGGTACCGAAGAGCTTCACCATCAGAAGCAGCAAAAGCTGCACCACCAGCATCAGCACCAGCATCAGCATCAGCACCAGCACCAGCTGCAGAAGGCCTTTTAGCATGCAATCAACAAACCACTCTGGCATGCATATAGGGCAGCCGTACAAGAGCGTATTATACCGCATATATATAATATATATATATATATATATTATATACAAATGCCACACAAAACTGCAACCTTAATGCGTTTTTCAAGTGGCAGCCAAGCAGCGAGCTCGGGAATTGCAAGAGTTTCCCCCTTTTCGAAATGGATGCGGGAATGAGGGGTAGCGGTATTGGGGGGCACCGGCCGGTCTTCATTCCACTCTCCGGCAGCAATCATCGTCACATAATTTTATTAAGCTCTCAGCCCAGACAGCGCTGCAGCGAAATCGAATTGGAGGAGTTGGACCAAGGGTCCTTCCTTTCCCCAGTTTGCGGTTGGCCAGGCTGCCGGTTATGGCCCATCACGGGGCTTCGAATAACTTGGTAAAGATGTTTCTGGCTGCCAAACTGTTTATTCTGATATTACGAATTTTATGTACCCACAAATAAGAGGGGGAAATGTGAAGCGATCATTTCGCAAAGTTCCAAATGGAAAGTCGTTCAAAATAGATGGCCGCAGAAATACATTAATTGGATTTTCATGTGGCTTTCTATATGCGATATCATTTAATTTAAATATATTGGCACCAAAAAACTTTGTGTTATATTTCTGTAAAAAGCATTTATTTTTAATTAATTGCTTTCCTATATTTTAAATTTCGTTATTTACTTGATGCCCAATACAAAACCACTTTATTTAGTTTCTTGTTCACAAAGATTTTGTTTGTCTTACTGCAATTTATGGCCAAAGTTCTGTCTGCCAACTTCTAATATTAGCTTTATTTTAATTTCCAAGAAAAGGAAATTCAGAAATTCTGCGCCAGTGCTCTTTAAAAGTTTAAGAAATCATAAAATTTGACTAAAAATAATTCAGTTTCTCTACTGGCTGCTTGCATTTCAATCACATATTTCCACATATTTTCAGCCAGCAATTTCATTGCAATTTATTTGCACTTTTACTTTTATATGTATGGCAAAATTGCATTTTCCCCTTTCCCCTCCAAAGTGGCCAATAGATATTTATTTCGTTAGCTCGGCCGCATCTGGCTGAGAAGTCAAACAAAAATGCCTGTCAAGCTGTCTGCCAACCAGGAGACACTTTGACTCTGTTTATTGTAAACAAGATCCACGAGATGTAACCTCGGGGCCCTCCATATCGTCCCATCTCACTTTCTATCTCTGTTCCTCTCTCTCACCTACACTGAGACAAGAATGTACACACACTTGCTCAGCCGACAGCTAATGCAATTCGCTGGTGTTGTTGTTGGCAATAGTTCTAAGACAGACGACAACCGCCCGTCCTTACGTCCGTAATTCCCTTCGTATATCTGCGGCGTACATTACACACACACACATACCACGTATGGGGGCGGTGGTCGGGGCTGGGGCGTGGCTCCAAGGGGCGCAACAAGTTATGTCGCCGCAATTAGTTGGCCTTGCCCCTCCGCAAAATTTCTTGGCACTAATGCCAAAACCAAAGGCAGCCAGACATCCACCGATGTACGTACGTATACGTAATAAATGTGTGCTGGTATGTGTGTTTGCACACAAGTGTGTGCGTGTGTGTGTGTGTGTGTCTATATGCGTTATGCAATTGATGAGACTCATGGGTAAACACTCTCGAATTCAATGATATTTATAATAAACCACGAAAGCTTATTAGAGATTACACTAGCTGGGCAATTTTCAGATACATGACGAAGGGCCCGAAATTAATTATTATTATTTTTGGTTTTGTTACGGAATTGTTTATTCTTAACGGGGCTTTGTTATGTAATAGTTTCCAGGGATTTAGAAAACATAATTATTATGACTAGACAAGTAAACAGCATAAATAATGTACATTTTCAATTTAAATTACAAAAGAGTTTATTAAAAACACACTTGTTTAAATTTCAATTCAAAACCGACGTAAAATTTATATTAACAAAAGACATAAGAAGGCAATTGAAAATAATATACATCAATGATTATTTCAACGAATAGGATTAAAATAAAATTAAATTCAATTAAACAAAATATTTCCCGACAATAAATCGCACCGAACAACGTTGTATAAATTCAAATAAAACATTTAATATTTTCAGTTGAGAATAAATGCAGTTGCCGTAAATTTGGTTCTAAAATAAAATTAAAATCAATCACAATCATGTAAAACAGAATTTTCTAGCCAATAAATAGCACAGAACAACTTTGTATAGTTTCAAATAAAACATTAAATATTTTCAGTTAAGAATAAATTTAGTTGCCATAAATTGCAACTACCCTCTAATTTAGAATACCGGTCCGCAAGCTATTTATTTTAGTATATTCCTGGCACATATCTCGTTGAATATTTATAGTTACCCGGCGGCGGCGACCTTCTCTGCCCCCATCTCCACATGGTGGTGTCGTGTGAGAAAATTTGATTGCATGCATTATGCAAATGTATAAATATTTAGCAAATTGTTTGGTCAGTGCTGACACTGTGTTTATAATAAAATATCTTGTAGTTTTCCGCCCCATCCCCTTGCCACACTTGCTTTTGCCACTTCCCTCACATGTGCTGGACGACGAATTTATGTGGCAATTATCAACACTCTGAAGGGAGCAGAAGCTTCGACCCGAAAATATTCATTAAAATCTCCATTGTTTGCCAGGGAGATTTTTCACTTTTTTTTGTTTTTGTGTCCCTTTTGTTTGGTATGTGGCTTATCGCAAGTGCAATGTGTCTTCAGTGTCTCTTGTGTAAATTTAGTAATTTATGGTTATTTAAAAATTCATGCTCACACTCTCTACACACACACACACACACACAGATCGGGGAGGAGGCGAAGGGATAGTGTGTGTGTGTGGCCAAAATATGAATAAATTATCGGATCCATTGTTTGCTAGACTGGGAAAAGTAAGAAAATTGGACACGGGCCAAGCGGAGAAGTTTTGTTTTACTCGCAAGACTTTCGGCCACAAGCAACACACCAGTACACACCCACACAAGGACGCAGAGGAAACTCGCAGGATACACAGGCAGGGCATTGTCTTAACTGGAACTCGAACCGAACCGAACCAAACCCGAACCCAGAACCCAGAACCCAGAGCCCAGAACCCTTAAACATGCTGTTGACATGGCTTTTGTCATTTTCTGGTTATGGCCAAGCGGACAAAAGCAGGAAACTCCACAGGAGGACTCTCCGGGCCAAGAATGGGGCGGAGGGGAAAGGAGTTGGACAAACTTTGGCCACAGTTTGTGCCATGTTGTTGATGCTGTGTCAAATTTTAAAGTGCCAACAGAGAAGGGGAAAGAGGGGGGGCAGAGAGAAATGTTGTTCACATTCTCCATTCAAGTGGCGAGAAATGATTTTAAATATTTCGGTTCATGCATTTTAATTGGAATTTGCGAGGGATTGGAATACAAATTAGGAATGCTCTCGCTTTGTGGATTATGAAAATTATTTCGCATAATTCAAACTATGGGTAAATTAATTTAAATGAGCTCCATTTGGAATTTGGCGTTTTTTTTTTGTTTGCATCAACATAACTGGCATGCTGTAAATTCCGATTTACCAATTTATTGCGATTTCCCCGTAGAGGAAAGCTCCACTTGATTGCTATTTTCTCTCGATTTTATTTTTATTGCCTTCGATTCTGTCTTCCGCGCTCCGTGTTTTTTTTATTTATGTTGCCCTTGTAATTGACTTGAATGTTTGCTCAGTTGAGCTTTATGCCATTTCTGTAATTAATAACAGACCGGCTGTCCCTTCTCTTTGCACTTTTTCTTCCAACCCTCCTCCATGATTAATGAAGCTGAAAATGTCAACTTTTTTTTTCCTCCAGGCCCTCCAGGTAAAGTGAAGTGAAGTTTTTGCACCTGGCCAGAGTTGCGCATCAATTATGCATTAATCAACACTAAATACATTTAAGTTGATATTAATTTCCTATGGCAATTAATTAACGGAAGTGGATCTGCGGTTCTGGCTTATTGGTCTTCCGGTTTTTTGAGCATCTCCCCAAAGATGAGTTCGTAGGCAGACACAGCACAGCACATAAATCGAAGCAAGTTGCAACAATTTCAATTTGCAGCGTTAACTTGCAACAAGCGAGGCGCTCAAAAACTTTACCCGTAAACAACAAAGAGTTGTTGGAGGAGGAACAAAGGACGGGCACCGCACACGTTGCCATCATTGAAGCAAACCGAAAGCAATAAGCAGTTGCCACTGGGCCATAAAACAAACAGCCAGCTGGGATGGGTGTTCTCTGTTCTGGGTCGTCACCCCATCCAATCCACTCTTCAGTCTGTGAAAATGCAATCAAGTCGCTGCAGATGCAGCTGCCACTGCCACTGGGGCAGCTTAAATCGCCAGCGACACCCGAGAAGGGGCAACAAAAAGTGTCAATTGACAATGAAACCGAAATGCTGGGACGGGGTTTTCGGGTTTTTGGGTTTCAGTTGCTGCAAGTCACTCGGCGGGCGGGAGGAAGTGAGTCAGCAGGACATAAAATCCCCGCCCCAGTAAGTGAGACTGCTTTCGGTTAACGATTTGGCCGTTTGGCCAAGCACTTCCATCCGCCACCTATTGAGTTCCCATCTGGCATACTGGGCGTATGCGCAATGCCAACTATTTGGCAGTGTGCGGGGAAAACTGAGAGTTTCGGCATGCGAAACTTTTCGCTTTCTTCTTTGCTCTCTCTCCCACAGGAATCTTCAATCTTAAGAGTTGCTGCAACCTAATTGAAATACGAAATGAAACATCTTCCAGCAGCAGCGGCAGCAGCAGCCCATCAACCAAATTGAAAGGCTCTCATAGAGAGAAAAGTTTGACTGAAGATGATCAATGGCCAATAAATGATTAAGGACTGCGCAGAGTAGATATTTCGAATGTTCTTTGATTTCCTGCGGCCAATCAATATACTTGTATATGTTTCTCGAGATTTCTGAGTGGGAACAAGTTGGGCACAAAATAAGTTGGAAAAAGTTCATATTACTTTTCCTGACATTTTCTTTTTGTGCCCTCCCCAGCAAATCGCCCCAAAATTAAATTGTGTGGCCCATTTCGGGAGATATAAAACCATTTGCTGAATATATGACTATATAGCATTTTAGTTTCGGTGACATGCAACTCGCTACTCGCAACAGTTAAATGCACTTTGACAACCATCAGCTTGCCTGCTGGTTGTGCCTTTTAGTTTACACAATTTTAGGCAATTATTTACTTTGCTGGCCGCGCACTCACACAGACACACACACAAACAAACACAGATACACACGCACGCACACAGCTGGCATGAGGTCGAAAGCAAAGCACCGAAAGCTTATCTTGACAGCCATTAAATGGCCGCAAAGCGCTGGAATATGTGATTTATGTGTGCGAATATATTGGTGCGCCTAAACGTGTATCTGTGTGGACTCTAAGGGGAGGGGGTTAGTGTGTTATGTGTGTGTTTGTGAGTTGTGCGTGCGTGTGCATTTTTAAAAGGGTACCAAATAGCAAAAGATATACATCCGAAAAAATTTCTCTGAAATCTGGAAATTGACCAATTTTGGACACGAAGGGTACTTTACAAATACAAAATTTCAATGTAATCATCATTAGAAAAGTCGAGGCGTGGATTTTTAGAACCCCATTTTTATTTTGAAAGTTCAGGTATTCAAAATTGGAAAGAATCATTAATGTGTTCTAACTTAATAATAAAACAATAAATAATTAAACATTTCTAAGCACTTTATACAAAATCATGGCCATTATATATAATATTACTTTTATTTTTTTCCAACTTTCTATATTTTCTATCTTAGTGTCTTTTTTTCAAGTGCAGAAAGAGTGAGATACGTGACTAACAAAATTGCTAAACCTGCACTGCAGACTTATAATCGCTCTTATCTCGCGACTCCTGCCACGCCCACCCCCCGATTTCCATTCCCCAAACCCCGTCTCCACCCCCTGTCCGCCCGCTGTCTATCAATTTTATCGCCTTCGGGGTGCTGTTTAGTTTATTGACCCATTCGAGTGAGGTGTAAGCAAGCTCATGTAACGGGCAATTTGTTGGTTGGCAATAAATCCAGCAAATTATTGCCCAATTTTCATGCAAGTTAATTTCCAGTTAAAGTTCAGATTTCACCCGCACATCTTATAAATAGCCCAGACATGTAGGACCCCGCTTGATAGATGATTCCGCCCTTTTGCGAGGCTAATAATAGAGCCCGACCATCCAGCCCCGAACAGAAATCCCCTCCCCCGCCCCGCCTCTGCTGGCTTTCATTAATATTTTTGCTGGGTCTCGCAAACAATGTATTGACATTTCAATTAATTATGAGACCGAAGCCCAAAGAGACGCGCACCGAGGGGGGGGGAAGGGAAAGGGGAGGGCAAATCCTGGACGCAGGCTGTGACCTTTTGGGCCTGTCAGCTAAATGATGCGAAGTCCTGGCTTGACATTTGCGAGATGGGAATTGAAAGTTTCCTGGGAGTATTGTACTTAAATCGGAAAATTTAACTATATATGAAACAATAAAATTTGTGGTATTGGTAATATAATAAACAAATGCATCGACAAGTGATATTATTGTTAAAAAGATTAATAAAATTTTTTAATCGAGTTACACTATATTTTTTTCTTGACTAGTTTAATTCATAACAAGAAAAGAAGGTTAGCTAAGGGGTCCGAAGCTTAGAATACCCTTGCAGACCAGCCGATATAGCCGAATTTTATAAATCGGCTCTAGTGCGTATGCAAAGTACTTCAAAGTTGAGCTCAATGATTAAATGAATTATTAAATTTATATATAGTTTATAGTATAGTTTATAGCCTATAACTTTTCTTAATTAAATATGTTTCATAGGATCTTGCAAATGATCTCCATCTGCGTTTAAGTCCTCGATTTGAATTTAATTTTAATTAAGCATGGCTTTTGTTCTGTTCCCCTGGCTCAAATTTGTCAACTTAGTACGGGATTTCCGAAAGCAAGTACCAGGAGAACAGAAAAAACAGAAACCTCCAGAAGGTTTACTCGACTCATTTTTAAGTATCCCCAAAAGATGCTAAATTTTTTCCAAACTACCCAAGCGCGAATTTAATATCGCCCCAAAAGTATGCTACAGTTTTAAACGTTTTTTGTAACATAATTTTATCTCTGGTAACTTGCTGGAGCTTTATGTTCGCCTGGTACATTCAATCAAAGAAAACGCACATTCTGTTACGTAGTTCAAATTTCCGTTACAACAACAACATAATGGTTCAAATTTGATAACATTGTGTGGGATTTAAGAAAGCAAGTGCCAGGCGAACAGAACGTTACAGAAAGTCGACCATAGAAACTCAATTCATTTTAGGTATCCCCAAAAGATGCAAATTTTGTTTCCAAACTTCCCAAAAGCGAATATTAATATAGCCCCAAAAGTATGCTGCATTTTTTAATTGAGTGGAATAATTTGTGTTGACCTGCTGGAGCTTTCTATTAATGTACCAGGCGAACAGAAACCGTAGCAAGTCAGCAAGTTCCCAACTGCTTCCCCTTAATGCTTCCCCTCTTTGCGCTTCCACTGCAGGTAACGGTTGTTCCAAAATCTCTTCTCTCTACCAACGACCAATAGGAAGGCAATTATTCCTTTCCCCTCCCCCAGTAACGAAAACAAATAAATGATCAAAATCAGCCCACTGTTTTTTCTGTTCGCCAGTTACTTGCTTTCTGAAGTCCCATACAAAGTTGACAAATTTTAACTATAAATTTGTTGTTGTCTTAAACAAACAAATTTATTGCTCAATTTCGTTGACTTCGTATGGCAGTTCAAAAGGCGAACAGAAAGCTCCAGAAGGGGAACAAAAATTATTCCACTCAATTTAAATAGTGCAACATACTTTTGGAGCAATATTAAATTCGCTCTTAGGAAAAATGTTGCATCTCTTGGGGGTACTTAAAAATGTATGAAGTAATTGATATCGACCTTCTGGAGATAATTACAGTATATATATATAACCTATATTACTTTCTGGTCAGAGTTATATTAAATAAGGAAATATATTATAAATAAAACAACAGACAGACAGACGGACATGTCTAGATCGAGTCGGCAGGTGATGCTGATAAAGAATATATATACTTTATAGGGTCGGAGACGTCTCCTTCACTACGTTACAAACTTCTAGTCAAAATTATAATACCCTCTGCAAGGGTATAAAAATTACCCACCGATTATGGATTTTTAGTGGATGTATATACATTATAAATAATTAAACAATTTCACAATGTGTTTCATTCTTTTTTTTTTAAATAAATAGATGTTTGTATTAACAAGATTTAATCCCATCAAATTATCGAACAGATTATCATTATTGGAAACGTAAGCTAAGGATGTTTTCTATGGTGAAAATAGTTTGAATAGAAAATGTGTAACATAAGTTTGCAAGCTGTTCGACCTGCTCACACATGCAGTGCCCCTTGACCTTTTGCATTCGGTTCTTCCCTCGCATTCGCACACTTTTGCAATATCTGGGCTTAATTTCGGTTTCCCGAAAGTGTCATCAGCTGTGTTTTGTGTTTTGTTTGGGGCCCACACGAAACTCAGTGTTTATCAAACTGTCTCTTAAATGTTAAAGTTAAGTCGTTCGACTGAGGTGAGCTTTATGCAAATCCTAGGGCTGCAAAAATGTTGATGTTGTACACACGCACACCCGCACACACATACTCGTATGGGCCTGGGAAAAGAGTCCTAAACGGCAAAATGCTACTAAGCCCACTTACTTACAATTTAGCAGGAAAATAAAGCGAACGAGAGACAGGAACAGGAAGAGAGGAACGAAATCATATTGCGAAAACGAGAGTGTAAAATTTTTTTGCATACATAAAACGAGGAGCAAAGCGTAAGGGCAGCGAATGAAACAACAACAGCAGTAGAACACCAGAACAGCAGAACAGCAACAAAATGAATCCAGCTTTATGGCACGCACCCACACAGGCACACGCACACCCGCACACCAGCACACAGATACAACACTTGACTTTATTCAGCAAGTGCCTTAATAGTGTGCGTGTGTATCTGTGTGGGGTTCTTGGCCGTGCCAGTGTATGGGTGTACTACTTTCTGGTGCGGGCGGCACAAAATCCAATCAACATAACGAGCTACAAGCGCCGCTGAGCGGCATAAAACGCAAAAAAATATATATGACTGTATGTGGATGTGATTGTATTGCTCTCTACATCCGCATTTGTGTGTGTGTGTGTGTGTGTGTCAGATTGCATGCACACATATAAAGCACGCTCTTTTGGCCAGAACACTGGAAGAAATTATGTTTTGAGGGGATCAGAAAGGCTATAAGCCAAGAGCTCTAGGCCGCGGAAATCCCCTTTGCCAAAGTCGCTTTAAAACTCTGGTTTTTGGGCCGCTAGAAGCTAGAAGCCGCAGGAAATAAACAAAATTTTAAGATGTCCTAGAGAACAGCAATGAATATAAAAATAAGCCAGCTTTCTTAATCATGTTTGAAATATGTGAGAACACAGTCTCCGAGTCAGTTTCCTTGATAAATTTAAATAAGTTAATATTTTGGAAAGTATGTAAAAAGAATGAGTGCTTTAAATCAAAGAATTTGTTCCTCTAGTTTTAGTTTTCTTAGGTATGAATAATACTATTCATTTTCCACAAAACTACAACGATTCTATTTTGTATTTAGTTTTTTTTACCAATAACTATTTACCTTAATTTCGGTGTCACAAAACAAATTCTGCTTATGGATGCACTGTCGTAATTAAATCTTTAAACATATTCACCCGAATTCCTTCCAATCTGGTGTGAAATATTTGAGAATTTGTTTTCCTTTTCGCAGTTTCCACGTTCATTCAACTCGGAGCAGAGCTTGGCAACCAGCAGCGGCTAGAACCGCTCAAAAGCCGAAAGCTGAGGTAGACAAGCGCCCAAGTGTTGTTCTTGCTTTTATTGTTGGCGGGGAACAGTAAAAACATTGCCAAGCTCAAAAGTGTGTCGACTTGACACAAACACACAAGCACACAAACAGACAGCATAGCATATAGTACACTCACGCACAAACAAATGAAATAAAAGTAAACCCATTTACACCACACACATTCAGTCAGCGGGGAGGATGAAGCCGGGGACGGGGATGGGGAAGGGGACGGGGACGGGGATGGGGACTGGGACAGGGGCTTCCAGGGAGATTGGCGCCAACTGCTTGGCAAGCTGCAAATGTGGGACATTTGGCAGTCGCAGGCGCATTGTTAACTTTCTTTGACAGCGGGCCAAAAAATGTTGTAAAAAGCTGGGTAAAAAACAAGAAGGGTAAAGGTTTCGGACCGAATATCCAAATACCCTTGCTGACCAATATAAAACTAATATAAAATAAAGAATATATCCTTTTTATGACTACATTTACAGCCTCCTTATTTTCATACATAGTTTTAAAACGAATTATATCTTTACAAATATCAAAGAAATTCTTCCCAATTTTCCTCTCAAGACAAAAAATAGGTTTTTTCACTTTTACAAAATATTTGTAGTTTAACCTCTTAATATGATATAATTTAAACTATGAGATTCTACAGATATTGAAATCGTAGTTCCGGTGGATACTTTAATTCCCTCTGCCAGGGTATATATTAGTGGGTATTTGTACATATATGTGGGGAACCGAAGACCACCCGGGTCCATGTCCTCAACTCAGCGGCAATGTTGCTGCTGTTGCTGTTTCGTTATTTTCCATGTATTTATGGCACAAAATTGCAGGCGCAGCAGCAGCAAATTAACACAGCACGAATGCAAATTTCGTACTGCCAGCCTGTTGCCACATTCCCAATACCCTCGATTCCATGCACCCGTTTCCATTGCAATCCCCATTCCCATTCCCAGTCCGAAAACCATTTCGACAAATTGATTATTTGCATGGAGAGGCTGCAGTCTGCCCACAAAATAGCAACTATGAAAGCCCGACTCGGTCAGGGCCAGGCCAGTGCTCCAGAGTGCGTGTGTGTGTGTGTATGGGTGGGTGTGGGCGTTCGAAATGGGCGTGGCATCCCATTACCGCACACACTTATCGCCCATGCACAGCACGTCGGCCAGTGGAGTGGAGAAAAATGCTTATAAAGGATTAATTCGATTCCAATATTCGCACACGCATTTTGCATTCGGCATTTCGCATTCGACATTCTCAGTCCGGTCCATTCGGATGCTGGTCAGCAGATATATCAAGGATATTGCAGGTCATTGTTGGCATTGTTTTAAATGCCCCAACCATAATGATTGTTGCGAAATGGAAGCGAGGAGCAGGGAATGATACGTCGATGGATCTGGCATCCGTTAAGCCTTTTCAGTAGATATCCTTGACGCTTGAAAATATCGTAGAATAGATATTTATCAAAGAATATTCTTTTGTTATAATTTTAATACTTTTAGGTATTCAAATGGTTAATGTATTTTGGAATTTTCCAATAGGAATTCAATGGTGAAGTAACTGCAAACTGATTGCTAATTTAATATTATTTAAAATTAAGATGAAATGTGAACTGAATTATGATAATACATATTCTGTAGTTTCTAAATAAGAGATCAGACTCTTCTGGAATATCTCGTTATAGAGTATCTCCAGTTCATCTTCAACAATACTTGGCACCGTATTTTGTAGCTTGTTGCAAGTGTTGAGCTGCGATTGCAATTTGCATTTTTCATGAATGCCATGGCAACTTAATGGATTTCTCCTGGCAACCGATTAAAGCTGCATTACGGTGTCAAGACCTTTTAAATTTTCAATTTCCGCCTCAAGTGTGGTCCCCTGGGTATTAAGCAAATATAATTGAATTTATAGCCGACATTTGGCATTCAGAGAATGCATTATCACGCCGACAAAGGCTGAATATCCGAGTTCCAGCCGGCAACGGCGCACACAACCACAGATTGAGGTACCCACTTGATGCAGCGCAGCACAGATTGGCCAAATGGCATGTTAATTGGCCAAATTTAATTTCCAATTTAGTGTTTCACACGCCGCACAAAGCGTGGACCTGTGGTGACACTATTGAATTGGCCGACATTGATTATGCGATGCGATGAAAATTAGTTAATAATTTGGCTCTCTGTATTTCAGGTCGCACTGCCCAACTCCACCGTCATCTCAGCACATCGTCACAGGAGGCTGCCACGCCCACCCAACCCGGACGCCTAGCACCACAGCACCACCCTTACAATGGGCAGCGGACACTACTTCTGGGCGATCTTATACTTTGCCAGCCTGTGCAGTGCATCACTGTAAGTATACCGCTATCCGCCTCCTTTGCATTCCTTTGCATCCAGCCAGAAAACACACACGCCATACAGTACAGTAGCTGCAAAAAGTAAACCGCTTCATAATTTGTCACCCGCTGCCCCCGATGCCACTTATACTACTTTCCACTTGCCACTTTTTTTTTTTTTGCTCAATTCTTCACCCGGCGACTCTTGTGTTTCGCGTGTTTCACACTGCACTTGGCCAGGAAGTGGCATTCAAAATACGATTTACATACAATTGTCGTTAATTTGGCCATGCCACGCCTCGCTATGAAGCTGCAAGCCAATATGTACACTGAGGGAAAAAAAGCAACTCAAAAATTTAAATTATAATAATGATTCAGGATTTAATTAATTAGTCCTTAAAGAAGCTTTAATGCTTGTTAAATATGTTTTAAAATAAAGATTTTACCTGCAATTAATTCCTTAATTGGAACGATATAGAATTTTAAACAATTATAGGAATGTTAAATTAATAACATTGACATAAAATGTATTTCATTAAATACAACATTGTGACTGTTACTCTCCTTCAAGTTGCATTGTTTGAATTAAATTATGATATTAATGCAAAATACTTGTAAAATTTTAACCAATATTTCAAACCGAAATTTCCCAGTATTGAAAAATTTATTCAAAATCAAAACTGATTTGCTCAGTGTATACATATGCATCGGTTACTGTGCTCCCTCGCTGAATTATTAGAGTAGTTCTGAGCCGTAGTTGGTTTTTCAGTTGTTGCTGATTTAAAGAGCCACGCCCAACTTTTAGCCGCCTCCATCTACTTAAATTTGCATAACCAGTCTCTCACACACACACACACACACTCGCAACCACTCAACAAGGACACCTCATTAAAATGTAATTAATTTTCGTGTAATTTTTTGTCGGAGCATAAATTTTGGAATTATTTACGCTCAAGTCGAGGTCAGAGTCGCCAGTAATGGGGCTTTGCCTTGGCTTTGATAAGTGCGACAGTGTATAATATAGACGATAAACCCGACAGTAACGACGATAACGATAACGATGGCGATGGCGATAATGAACACGACTGTACCACACTGCCTCCAGCCGAACAATTTGTATATATTTATTATCTTAAACTAAATACGAACAATAACTTGCTGTAAATTTTATGCAAAACTTTTCTTTTATGCGATTACGAACAAAACTAACAATTTGCCCAGCTAATTGCTAATTCTTTCCAAAACTACTTCGATACAAATGAATTTTAAATTTTCTTCTACAACTTGTGCAAAAAAACACTGAAGCAAACATATATAAAATTATACATGCGTACCTATCCATATCCTGATTTCAGAGCAAATAATGCCAAAATAAATTTCCGAGAAAAGGAGAAAAAAGTCTTAGATCAAATTTTAGGTGCAGGCAAATACGATGCCCGAATACGACCATCTGGAATCAACGGCACAGGTGAGCATTATCTGATTTATTCCTATATGGATCTTAACCCAGCCTCAAATGACTTCAAATAATTTTATGTATGAATTCCTCAAAAGTTTTTTTTGTTAATTGGTCTTAACCTTTTTTGTTTTCTGTTTTGATTACTTTGAATTGTTTTCAAAAATCGATTGGTCACCATGAGATATATATAGATATAGCTATATAACAAAATTAACCGATTAGCTAATGTAAGCCTCTGCTTAAGTTATACAAATCGAAAACCTATCGAATCATCTTTAACTTAGCCTAGTCTCAGAGCACCGAACGATGCCATACTTAGTCTAGTTAGATCAGTTCTCGTAAGATAAAACATTTATGTTGATAAAACTCACGTCTCAACCAAACTTTACGCCAGATGGTCCCGCAATAGTCAGAATCAATCTATTCGTACGCAGTATTATGACGATTAGTGATATTAAAATGGTAAGTCGCACTGAAACACGCAGCCAGTCAATAATTCGATAACCGCATTCGAAACCGAAACCGATAGATTGCCCCCTCAGAAACCACGCCCCTGCTCTCGTTCTCCACCACTCGCTCTCTCTCTCTCTTGCCACCTCACCATCTTGCTATCCCACTCTGCCTTCTCATCTTGAAATTAGAAAAACACAAAAGTTGCCTTTGTAGCCTGCTGCTCCTGCAACTAACACTCACATTTACACCTAGCTACACACACACACAAACACCCACACACACAGATATGTTTTTGCGTTTTGTGTTAAATCGTTCTCTATTTCTCTGAATACATACTATACAAATATAAAATATATATGCGTATTTACATCTGATGCTAAGTATTTGCGTTTGATTTTGGCCACTTTAATGGCAGATTGTTCCAGTACCTGTCCTTCCTGTTTGTACATTTCAGTTTTTGTTCTAGAGAAGGTGTTTGTTGTGTTACATTAAAGATTTAATACCGAATCGGTTTTAGTTAACACCTCCATACATGCATTTCCTAAAGACAAAAAATGTAGCCTACTTATTTGGGCGACATCTTTGATTGGCCCACTTGGAGATACTTTCAGAGAAACTTCAGCTCTTTACACTCATTTAACACCCCCCTTTGGGGCTCTGTTTTCAAAATTTCCTATCAAATTTTTACGCTCAATTAAATATTGTTTAAATATCACGTATACGTATGTACATGTGTTTGGCAAATAAAATCGATAGCTTCACCCCTGTCAAACGATCGCCCAACATTCCCGATTCGAGTTTTTCATTTTAATTGCAAATAAAATTTTTGATTTCATTTACAGTTCATTTGGTTGTTGTCATGTTGACTTTTACCGCAGCAATGACATCATTAATAATGTAAAGGCAACATCAATATTTGAGAATAGTCCAAACACACAGCCACAGTCACAGGCACAGGCACAGTCACAAATAGTCATGATTCACCGACTGGAAATGGTCATTAAATATGGCAATATATAGTTATAAATATAGTCCATATATTTGCTAGCTTTATATAAATATTAACAATTAAGGCATATCAATTAGCACAGCAATGTTGCCCCTCGGCATTTCGCAGCAAAGCACACAGGATCCGTCTATTTGGTTCATGCCACTCGCAAACACAATTACACCCCACCCCAACAGCATACCTAGATTACCACCCTCCCCCCAACCCCCGAAAAGCCACCCTCGAAGGTCACAAAAACAACTCATAGACAAACAACGCAACTTTAGTTACGTACATAAATTGTAGCTTAACTTAGGTATATAAAAAACCCAAACCAAACGAAACGAAACAAAAATCGGAAGAAAATATTCGTTGACTTAGCTTAGCTTTGTAAGCAAAACTGGAAGCGAACTTGCTTAGTAACTTTTGTATCCTAGTAAGTAAGCAAAAAAGGAGCAGAGAAGGAAAGGCAAAAGGAAAACAACAACAACCGGCAGGAGAAGCTATAAAATAAAACTTTATTGCAGAGCAGCAGCAGTAGCAGCATAAAGGCATAAGGACTGCCGAATATGGGTGCGAAAGTGAGATGGAGATGAAGATCCCAATTCTCACTCCATCCTCCCTCTTGCCCGGTCATTTTAAGTTTGTTTTAGGGGTTGGACCATGGCAGCGGCAGCTGTTAAAAATTTGTTGTATATTACCATTGAAAGTATTGTGCAAATCGGTGAATATGTCTATCTATCATGTATCGCCCTCCAGATGGTCCCGCCGTGGTGCGCGTCAACATATTCGTTAGGAGTATATCGAAAATCGATGATGTAACCATGGTAAGTCCGCGCCTCCAAACTACCAAGCTATCCAAACCCAAAAAAAAAAGCCCAGCTAGAATTCAGACACCACCCCCTTGACGGCAAGTGGTTGCTCAAGTCGTACGACCCCTTCCCCGGCACTCATTCCGGGACCTCCCCGGGTTCAATGAACCCCAAACTATTGCCCCCCGCCCCGCCCCTACTCGGTGCTAAGCGTTGTTCTGATCTCCTTGGCCTTCACTCGATTCACTGCTGCTAGGCGTCGGGACACTCGAAATGAAACATTAATATATGTATAAAACATGAAAACTACTATAAATATATTTGCTATACGTACTATACTATATCTGATATTGGTATTTACAATACATTACTTACTGTTCGGTTGACTATCGATGTAATATGATTTTCGTAATCGGTTAATTTTATTACGTAAAATTCGACCTAAGTTTCGTCTTTAGAAATTAAATCAAATTTGTCTAATTAGTTTGCCCATGAGTTTACAATTGCATTTTTAATTAGTTTGCATTGGTAACCTAAATTTTCACACTTGCATTCTTCTTATTTTGTTTTTCAAATGAAAAAATGTGTAAGATAAACATTAATTTCACTCTTTTGTAGCCATTTAAAAAAAACTTAATCAAAAAATACAAAACATTGTGAAAAAATGTCTTTTTGGATCTCTTTCCTACACAGTCTCTATATATCTGTCTTTCACTCGCTGTCTCTTTCTGTTTATTTCGAATTACAAATTAACCCAAATTAGATTATTCCTCCATACTCTCTTAAGATTTGTGTACAAATTTATAAATTTCCAATACTATTAATTAATTCCTAATCAATCTGAAATCGAATTATTTATAACTGCGATGACTGGTGAAAACCCATTTAGCCTCCGACTAATACTTTATATACATATTTATTTCCAATTAATCCATTTCGCTTACTACGAAAAAACTATCTGCTAAATGAAAACCTTATTTAAATTATGCTATTCTATGTACTTAGTGAAACGATAAATTCAAATGTGAACTGTTCATTTTAAACGTGTGCTTTGTATGTGTGTCAACTAAGTATTTTTTGCCCCTGACCCCCACTTACCAAAACTCTTCCCAAAACCCAACCCAGAGAAAAACCCGTTTATGACAAGATAATCCAATTGAAAATATTTTAAATTATTTATTCTTTCGCCCTCCAACAATTTAAAATGCTAACAGAATTGGCAGAAGAATTTAACATTGAACACTAATAATATCGCGAAATCAGTTCCACAAAACAAAACGAATATATTTTTACGGAATTGTGCGGCATGCATTTAAAAAAAAAACAATACTCAATCTAAAATATAACACTGAACAATCGAGATATGAATAAATCCAATTAGCGAACAACTGAACCAATTTTTTTCCAGCTTAATTGACGCAAACAAGAATTCCGAACAAAAACCAATAAAACGAAGACAAATTTCATTTTTCAATGAGATCCATGCAGACATTTTTCAACACACACTCTATTGAATTTGGAAATCTTTCATTTGTGATTGATATGGTTTTATCATGGTTTATTTTGCATTTTTTATACAACATTTCGTTCACACATAGACCTCATCAAAATTTTTAGAAATAAACTAGGTATAAGCTGGGCAGAACTACCCAATATTAGTTAGCACCTAAGTAAATTTAAGTTGAGGTCGAAAATAAAGGCGAAAAAAAAAATAATATAGAGAAGGCGAAAAGATGAAGAGATGAAAAGAGACGATTTTGATCTGATGATTGATTTTAGCTAATATGGCCACCACTGTGAAGGTCAACTTGTTTCTGCGCTCCATTTCCAAAATCGATGACTACAAAATGGTGAGTCCTGGCTCAGTCACGGCAACAAGTACAACAACAACAACAATAATATTACCACCACAACTACAACTACAACCACAACAGATCAAATAAATCAATTCAATTCAAATCAAATCCAAAGCGCTTACTCTCACTTTGCTCTAATTGTGCGTGTGTGTGTGTGTGTGTGTCTACTACAAAAGTTATGCAGTAATTTGGGCCTATTAAATAATTGCATTAATTATAGATGTCCATAAGTGTGTATGTGGTTTGTAATATATACTACCTACTACCTACTCAATACCCACTCCAATACCGAGTCCGTTGCAACGACTCCGCTCCGGCCTGTGTCAGTGGACGTGTATATTGTCTTTTATCTGCAACCTGTACAACATAAGCAAGCCAAAACTATGTAAACTATATAAATGTACATGTATAATAATATTACACAACCGACTTCCGTTAACATAACCCAACTGTACAGCAAACTGCGCCAACAATAACTTATTATTTCTTGTGTCCACTTTTGATTTTCCCCACTCGAACGCTACAGCTTCCACTGCCTCCACTGCCAACTCCGATGTCACTCCGGGATTCGGGATGCGGGATGTGGGATGTGGGAGCCCAGAGACCCACGAGTTTATGAACTAAGTTTTAGCTGTAACTTAGGCTAGGCTTAAGGCTTAAGTCAGAACCACCGCAAACGACACCCACAGACATTCACACCCACCCACAACGACCACAGCCCACAAAATGCCGCACAGCTCACACCGCTCACCGCTCACAGCTCACAGCTCATTCCGTTCCGTTCCGTTCAGTTCAGTTACAATCCGTTCGATTCCCCCTTCGGTTTCTTTCACTTAACCTCATCATTTCCATGCCACCTTGTTTCGACCAGATGGAGGACTAATGAAATCAATACACGAATAAAATCGAGAGCTTTCAGTTCCATTTGCGCACTCTGACAGGTCTAGTTGTAAGTACGAACTAAGAGATACATAAATGTCATGCTAGCAAAAAAGCAAAACTAATAATGGGGAAGCCGAAACCATTCACAATCTCCATTTGTCCAGTTTGGTTTCCGCTGTCAGGAAAACAACGATAAAATGCGGACAATGCTGATGACATAAAAAAGATGAAAACACATTTAATTTGCGCCCTGTTAAAATGCATACAAAGAATGAGTAATAAATATAAAAACCAATTATTTGTAATAATTATTCAAATTTATTTGCTTTCACTTTGCCTAATTGGCAAGTGTTTGCGAAAGCATTTCCTCTTTTTCCTCGTTTTCCATGAGAAAAATATATTGACCAGAGAGTCGCAACTTGGTTAAATAAATATAGGGTTTCTATGCGATTTCAGTTTGTTTCAGTTGAATTTGTTATTCTAGTCCCGGTTTCGTTTTGATACAATCCCATCTCCTCTGGAATGGCATGACTTTCATATGCTCTAAATACTATCTATAGTTGTGTATGCATGCACTGTAGCGAAACTTAATTTATATATATTTTTTGGAGTCGGACTATGGACCGAGTACTTATATTTTGACAGCTACTAGCCAAGCTAATGGAAACTAATTAAATTGTCTTGAACTTATTTCGAAATTACTATTTTGTTTCCCGGTTGTTGTTTGGAATATCTTAATAAATATTCACAGCACTCGGGGCAACATGAATTTTGTACAATTCTAATGAGTTTTCTCAGCACGACAATTGAATCTTAAGGTATTTTTAAGTTATAATAATATAATTTTTGGCAATGTACAAATTTAATTACTAGGAATGACATGCCTAAATCTAAATTTAATAAGATGCCTTGCTTTTGCCCACTTCGCTTGCTCGTTTTGCTTATGTCTTGAAGTGTTTTTGCCTGCTTTTAGCACACTTGCCTGTTTTGAAATGCGAAATGTGCAACACAACATGTTGCATGTGGCATTTGGTTGCATTTTGGTCAACTTTGAAATATATATTAGTCATGACAAAGTCTATACCAACCATCAGCCCGACAAATGCCGAGAACATTATACGCTAGCAGAAACCCCAGCCATCCGACCGTTAACCATTATATATATGTATATCAATATACTCGATTATCAATATATATATATCCACTCAGTTAAACATGCCAACTAACAAATACTTCGCCACGCCTTGCTCGCTATTTCATACTCCAACAAAAAAACAATCTTTGCCAACCAAAAAATAAAAGCTAAAGTCCCATTCCAAGCCAAAAATCAAATTCAATTAAATAAATCGAACTGCAAGTCACCCCAAATTGAAAAGACCCCCCCCACACACAATCTTCAAAATGAAAAGAAAACGAATTCGTGAAAGAAAACCTGAAAGAACGAACTCCCCTTTCTATTCGACAAAGCGAAATTTGCATTGTAGTTGAGATTGAATCCACAAAGAGCCCTCCTCTTAACTTCGTCTACTAATGAGAATTCTTTCTACACCAACCTCAACCTCCACCTCAACTTCGACGTCCACCCACTTTGGCCACCGCAGGAGTACAGTGTGCAGCTAACCTTCCGTGAACAGTGGACGGATGAGCGCCTAAAGTTCGACGATATCCAGGGTAAGTAGATCTACTTCCCCCGATTACTAGATCGAAATAACTATCTCTCCGGCTTTAGGACGCCTGAAATATTTGACCTTGACGGAGGCGAACCGCGTGTGGATGCCCGATCTTTTCTTCTCGAACGAGAAGGAGGGACACTTCCACAACATCATCATGCCCAATGTTTATATACGCATCTTCCCCAACGGCTCCGTGCTATATAGTATACGTATCTCGCTGACATTGGCCTGTCCAATGAACCTCAAACTGTATCCGCTGGATAGACAGATCTGTTCACTACGCATGGCGAGCTGTACGTACTGCAGACCCTTAATTACTATATGAAATCTGACAAATATTGATTATATTGAATACTTTTAGATGGCTGGACCACCGACGACTTGGTCTTCCTGTGGAAGGAGGGCGACCCCGTGCAGGTGGTCAAGAACTTACACCTACCTCGCTTCACCCTCGAGAAGTTTCTGACTGATTACTGCAACAGTAAAACCAACACGGGTACGTCCGTTCTGTATGTTCGTTCGGGAGCCGGAGCCGGTGTTCCGGAGTTCCGGTTTTCCTCTTCCCTCCGATATTAACAATATTTTCCTAGCATATTACATTTTACATAATACTCGTACTCGGCTTGTTTCGTTTTTTCTCGCTGGTTGCGTATTTCGTTTGCATTTACAATAATACAATAAGCGTTCCTCTGAGATTGCATGCCAAGTGGTTTAACTTTAGCTCTAGCCATATCGTAAATGTTGGGTCCCAACTGGAAAATATTGTAAACGGTCCCATAACCACTTCATACCACACACACACACACACCTATACACACACACTCAATTACCCACACTCACAAGCCATATATGTATATTGAGCGAATTTCATAAGATGCCGTTTACACATGCGCCATTTCAATGAGCATATCGTTTTGGGCCGTTATCAATGCCCGAAACGCATAGAACCAACTTTTTACGATGTGATTCGCACACTAACACACACACACGTGCTTCTCCACCCAAACACAGATACATTCACTGACACGGACCCACCCACACAGAGACATCGTCTACCTTG
The DNA here is from genome assembly GCA_021224005.1 of Drosophila setifemur. Classification (NCBI taxonomy): domain Eukaryota; kingdom Metazoa; phylum Arthropoda; class Insecta; order Diptera; family Drosophilidae; genus Drosophila; species Drosophila setifemur. Next base: position 811,525 of record JAJJHY010010948.1, read on the forward strand.
CCATTTTTTATGAGCACTTTGAAATCTGCGCGCGCTTTAAGTAAATGTTTACCTTGGCGAACAACTATTTAGTTTGTGGGCGGGGAGGGTGGAGGAGGGGGTAATGGGGGGAAGCCCCGTCAAATGCGAAACGGAAAATTGAAGGCAAAAATGGCAAAAGCCGTGCGGAAAGTAAATTAATCGAGGAAATTGTCTGCGACGTTGTTTAAACTTGCACAAAGACGCTGCGCTGCACCCAAGATGCTGGCGGAGATTGAGGATGCGGATGCGGATGCGATTGTAGGAATGGAAGTGGCAGTGAATGCGAAGTGGAAGCAAATAGCAAGAAGGATGAGGGTAGGATTTTTTGCCACAAGTTCTACAAACGATATGTAAGCGTCTGTCAGCGTATTCGGATAGTTTAAGGCATCCCGATCAAACAGAGCCATCATTAGGGATTGTTTAGCCAGGACTTTCGGTAGGCGGTTTTTGGGTGTTCAGAATGGAAGTATATAAATCATCATTCCCATCATCCATTCACAAGTAAATTAGCATGAGCCTGAATATTCATTCCTCCCGAATATAAAATCAAAACTCATTTTTAACTCAAAACTACTTTACGATATATACTCAACCAAAAAAAATATGACTTTTTCCACTTAGTCGTTGCGTAGTTGTTGCAATTTAGAACTCTCGCCTTGAACCTAGTTGCTCACATAAAGTTTATTAATTCTATATCTTCTATGAGCGTTGAATGGAATTAAAGATACGAAACCATACGAAACGAAACGACCGGCCTGCAATCAGAGCTGGCCGAAATGAGCCGGAGTCTCTCATCGTTTTGATTGATGATGGCCCACAGCCAGAGAAACCAGGCCAAAGCCAATGCCAACGCGAAAGCCACAGTGCGAAATGTTCCAGATGCGATGCGAACCATCCAGATTCAGACCAAAGACCCAGACCCAAACCTATACCAATACCAATACAAAGAACCCAGACCAAAGAGCCGAGCAAACAAACCACACACGCAGCCGTCAAATACAAACAGGGCCAAAACGATACCGAAACCCTCGCATTTAGATGCAGAGGGAAATTTAATGAACAGCACGCAAATACCGAACGAAGAAAATAACCAACAAAAAAACCATAACCAAATCCAAAAATATCGTAAACCAAAAAAAAAGCGAACAAAAAATATGAGAATGTAAAATAATAAACAACTTTGTCTTGAAGAGTATGGAACGCTTTGCCAACAAATTAACGGAAATGAAGCACAAGAAAGGGGCGTGGGCAATCACAAGGGGGCGGGGCAGAGGCGCGCAGCTCGGGAGGGGCGTGGCAGTCCTTGTGCCGAGAACGGAAGCTCACGGAATGAGAATGAGAATGAAAATCAGCGCCACAACAACAAAACATGCCAAACCAAAAATAAAATGAAAAACCAGAAAAACCAGAAAAAAGAAAAGCGAAAAACCAGTAAAAAACAGCACACAAGAGCCGTCGAACTTCATTTCCGTTAAGATTTTTGTTGCAAAAGTCAGAAATTGAATTCATGTTGATACTTTTTGCCTATGATGCAATTTTTCATTTGATTTTATAATTTTGTACTCTCTGTGTGCCATCCCAGCCACCGAGCCACCGAACCACCGAACCACCACGTACTTTTTGGTTTCTCCTTGTAAATACATTATGTCTTCTCAATCCCCCGCCTTCCGCTCCACTCTCTGTGTATAATATGTTTTTCCCATTTTTATTTCCTTTGTTTTCGAAAGAAAAGCTAAAAGAACCCACTTTTTGTACAGACCAGAAATGACGCGACCCGAAAAAATTGTCTGTAAATGTATTTTAATTTATTTTCTTGGCAAAATTCTGTGAGCAAGACACTTTTTATGTTCCCCGTGTTATTGGATGGCATTTCTTTGTACTTTGTACTATTGGATATCTATTTATCTGTGTGTATATATACTAAAAACTGTGTGTATGAAATTTAAACAGAACGAAAGCAAACAATCTGCAAGCAATCAAAACCTCTTCTTAATACATCCTCCCGTACATTTTGAGTTTGACACAATTTATATACCTTGTATACTCATAGGTGAATACAGTTGCCTCAAAGTCGATCTACTATTCAAGCGAGAATTCTCATATTACTTAATACAAATTTATATACCATGCTGTATGTTGGTCATTGTATCATGGGTATCATTCTGGCTGGATCAAGGAGCAGTGCCGGCGCGAGTATCGCTGGGTAAGTCCTGCGATCTCATTAATATATTATAAAATCTAGATATAAGTATTCTAAATTATATTAACGAGGTTCTTGTGTATTTACCAATTAAGATATGGAAATATTTCATATTTTCTTACATATAATTATAACTATGAAAATAAAATGGATTACATTGTATGAGTTTCAATTCTTTACTTCAAATATATAAATTAAACAAAATGAATATTAAAATCACCTGTAAAATAGTTTAATCTTCATTTCGACATTTAAAGAACTTATTATTTTTAAACAAAATGTAATGCAATGAATTTAAATGGAATCATACAATTTTGGGTGAGGGATTGAACCAGCAACGAATTCCAGTTTATTCAGGAGGCTCTAATAGTGTTCGTTCGATTACGTTGCAGGTGTGACCACCCTTCTGACCATGGCCACCCAGACATCGGGCATCAATGCCTCCCTGCCCCCCGTGTCGTACACCAAGGCCATAGATGTGTGGACCGGGGTGTGCCTGACGTTCGTGTTCGGGGCCCTGCTCGAGTTCGCCCTGGTGAACTATGCCTCCCGTTCAGGTTTGAATAAAGCTAGTAATTGAGATTTGATATGCTTCTTAACAACCGTATAAATGTTAATTAATCGATGGTGTTTATCTTTTTTTACTGTTGTTTTATTGTACTGAGTGAATATTCGAATATACGTATATATCTACCATATATATAGTATCCACATGCCATATACTCGTATATAAATGTCTACGCATACTGTACATAGAACAACGCCACACTCACACACAGACAGACACCCACACACATGGGTAGGACCTGCTCTACCCACACCTGTCGGCGTGGCACACAACAACAACAATTATCGGGCGATAGGCACAGACATATATACGAATGCCCCGTCTATATGTCTGTGCGAGAATCCCAGAACGAGCTTAGCTGTAGAATTTTGATCGATTTTTCTTTACCTTCTTTTTCACTTTGATATCTAATCACAAACCGATTTCTTCTTGTGTAGCCGAGAACTAATCCAACTTTTGTTGTTTACTCTCTTGTTTCATTGTGCGCCCACCATCCATCGATACATTTCGCATTTGCATTCGCAACACCCACACAAACCACATGAACCAACTATCCACTGACCACGAACTTTAAAACGCGTTTGAAAAAAACTCAATAAAATATAACAACTGATCGAATTTCGTTCCGGTTCTCCGATGTTGTAAAAAACAAAAACAAAACAAAAAAAAAATGCTTGTAAATAACAAAACAAACTATTTGTATATGTGATCTGATCATTGTGGTAAATGGAATTATGATTTCCTTATGATTTTCCCATCCTGCGTTCC